>JAQFZM010004121.1:0-10021 GCA_034695785.1 Galumna obvia
ACATCACATTTCGTCCTAGGGGGTATTTTCCCAAATTTTTTGAACTATTTTGAAATACACCCCTAGAAAATCCATTGGCCATCCTTGATATTATTTTATTTTATTTTCTAATCAATAAGAAGTGTTTTGACTAAATATTCATAGAATTTTATAAAAATAAGTTTTATTTCTTTTTAATTTTTAATGAAAATTATTTTAATTAATTTGTATATTTTTGAGACTATTAATTAGAATAAATTTTAAAAATGAATGTTAACTAATTAGTAAAATTACCTATCAAAAATAAACAAAAGTGATAGAATATGCTTGTTTAAATAAAATTCTTACCTATAATCCGGACGAATTGATTAAATAAAAAAAATTTAAGTAACACAAAATGCTATGAATTGTGTCAATGTTTGACAAAAACTAAACTGTTTTCAATAATTTGTTGACACTAACTGAGAGTAACTCAATCGCTAACTCAGTCGCTAATTATTGAGTAAAAGACAGGAAATTTTTCTCAAATTAATTATTAGGGAATTATCCGTTTTGTTTGACTTCATAGTTCTAGAAACTTCCAGAAACTTTAAGTGAATTAAGTAATTGGAACAAGAACCAATTGTGTTCATTTAAAACGCGGGTAAATTAAAACCATTTTTACTCCATTACTTGTTTCATTTTTTTCAAAATAATCTTGGTTATTTTATATGATAGTAACAGATATATTTCAAAAGTCATTTAATGTCTATCGATATTATATAGACTCTATATTATAGAGTATAAAAATAATGGCTCCGATTTGTGGTTAATTTTTTAAAAGTGAACACAATTCTGGTTAGTGTTCCCAGAACTACTTGAAAATCAAGTAATCTACTTGATTTGTAAAAATTCTACTTGCTAAATTTAATCAAGTTCTATAGAAGTACTTGATTGAGACCATAAAAATCCTTTAAATATTCCTAATTTTCCTAAGATTTACTTGATTTGACCATAACATAATGCTATATCTACTTGATTCTAGAAATCTGGCCTGGCAACACTAATTCTGGTCTCAATTTCCTCTTTTGTGAGTAAAACTCTGAACACAACATCACAAACATCTTTGATTTGAAATATTCAAAATTAGTCGGAGCAACACGAAAGGAATCAATATTTGTCACTTGCTAACTTACTATATAAATACTAAAAGAGATGTCTTATCTAATAATTCATCTAATGTTTCATTTGATTTTTTAATCGATAATAAAGTTAAAAACTAATAGTTTTAAACATTATTATCGACAAAATAATGTTAAATAATTTGAAGCCCAATTCATCCATATATAGTCTTTCTGAGTAACATAAGTTCTTTTTGGCGATAATAAACTTAAAATAAGTTTTCTATTGTAAAAGTAATGTCAGACACAAATATTTTAATGTATTAGAAAACAGGTACACTTTTAAAAAGATTCAGGTTTATTTGCACAAGTTTAAATAAAATAATTAACTTTTTAATACTTTTTCAAACTATATAATGATAACAAATAAAATATAAACTTTGATTTTAATAAAAGAATCAGTTATTAAAGTGACCATTCGGTTTAGTAAACTAGCTCGGTGATATAGAATTAGTTAACTCAATCGATTATTTAACTCAACTGATAAATTATACATCATTTATACATTTTTTGCTGAATTTACTGTCAATAGTTTCAAATTTTTCCATAAATTCCTTCTCTTTTGACAAAATACGGGTTATATTTGCATAATTCTTAAGATTATATTCCTTAAGAATTTCTTTTCTAAGTACACCATTTTTTACTTGAGATAATCTCATATTTATATTTAATTGAAATCTTGTAGATTAGATGAAGATTTTCACTAATTTAAATGTGAATAAAACAATGTTTTCATTTAAATTTTTTAATAAAAAATTAGTTAACAGAAGCGATCAATTTTATCATATGATTACTCGATATCTGCCAATCAAATGCTTAACTCAAGGCATTAGTTAAAACAAGTAGTGCTTTACTTAATTGGTTATAGTTTACAGTTTAGCCATACATTTGGTGTACTTTCATGAATTTCATGAATTACTTAACTCAATTGATTAGTTAACTCAACCAATGCTTTACACATCCGAATGGTGACTGTATTGGGTAAATGAGTAATTTATTAATACTATAAAAATAATTTTATATTTATTTAAAATAAGTTATCTTCAATAATTTCACCTTTTTACTCTTTTAGTTTACTTACTTATATTACTCATTTCTATAAGTTTACACTTGTTCATTCATATATATTTCATAAAATCTTTAATTTATATCAAAATTTGAGTCCCGATATTCTGATAAAAAAGTTATCACTCGGAAAATGTTTTTATATATATATTTATTCTCTTTACCATGAATAAAATCATATTTGTTATTTTTTCAATATGAAAGGGCAAGTTTTACCTACTTTATAATATCATAATGATCTACATAATATTTTACAGATTCCTAGGTATAACACTTTTATTACACTCTATTGTCGTGAATCGGTCCAAATTAGATAATCAATATGTCCTCAATCAGTGAAATTTATTTCATTATTTTAGTCTTCTGATTCACTATTATTTTAACAGAGAAATAATCTAGGTCCGCCCATTGAATTTCAAAAAAGAATGACATGGTTAAATTGTCTAGACTCTAGTCTCTATAGTAAACACATTCATATTCTTAAATAAAAACTGACTTAAAAAAGATAATTAAAATTATTGATAAGTGCTTAAAATAGCTTTTAAAAGAAAGATAAATTTTAACAAGATGACTTTAACAAAGTATATGAGATTATTCATCAGTTAATCTTATTTTTCAATTCCCTTTACTATTAAAATGTTCATGAGCCAATTTTAGCCTCAGATTATGATTCTTTTAAGCCCCAAAAATTTAATCATGATCTTCTTTTTATTTCATTTGACAATCTAGAATATTTACTTGGGAGAAATTGTCTTTTTTGTTTCAAAATTATCTAGCAATCATACTGATAGCATAAACAGATTATTTAAATTTTAATGTTTATAGTTTTAAGGAGTTATAATGAGTTTGAATGAGTATATACCTGGTTAATACTTTGAATAACTCCATCGGAACCCAACTGAGGAAAAAGTGTGATAAGAACAGCACCCAATTTAAATATAGCGAATGAACATAACATCCATTCAAGTCTAGTCTCAGCAAAGATAAGTACTTTATCGCCACCACTTATTCCTTCCAAATGAAATCCTTTAGCGATATTATGCACTCTTTTGATGATATGTCCGTAATTAAGCCAATCATAAAAGTATTTATTGTTTTCGTTAACTTTCACTCCAGCGATGATATAATTGTTACCATTAGTGAGGGCCGCCTTTTCTAATAAAGAGTCCAAAGATTGAACTTCAAACGCTTCTAATTTAGGATCGGTAGTAATCCTACGCCACGGAGAGTGACAGTCCAATGAGTCCTCTCTTACAGCAATTATCTCTTTTGAAAGCTTTAATCGATTCCATGGCTTTTGGTGATAGTAATAGAATGGAAGCGTACAATACGTATAACCAATTATCAAACCATTGATTACTGATATTATTATTCGACTAACAATTTGGTCAAACATTTTAATAGTTTAAAACTCAATTGATTTGAATCTCATAAATAATATTTTTAAAATACATCTAAAACTTATCAGTACTTATTAGTGTCTCTTATCTTTCGATGTAAACCAACAAAATATAATTATTACTACAAATTGATTTCCGACTTATAAAAAGAATTTTTTCCAAAAGAAGACAAATAACCCAAAGTTTCATAACTTATTTATTTCATACATTAATAGGAATTACATACAAATTATCATTACTTATGATGATGACATTTATGATCAAGGTAAAACAATGAATTATTTACACAATTCAATGGTTTTTTTTGAGGAACATAAGAATTCTTGAATTATTATTTAATTATTATTATTATTTTAAAACTATTGATAATATTGTTCTTGAAAATATAAAGAGAAACTAGGTAATACAGTAAAACCTCTATATCTAATTATTTCTATATCTAAAATAACCTCTATTTCTCAACCAAATTTCTATTTCCCAACTCGGGTTTAGTTATAGAGGTTTTACTGTATTAATATTATATTAATTTCTCATTAATTTTTTGGTTTATTGAATATTATAACAAAAAGTTACTTTCTTTAATTTTGTTGTATATTTAAATAATTTGTTAATTTTTAAAATCAAATTCAGGAAATAAAATAAAGAGCGAAACATTTGTATGTAATTTCATCCGAAAAGAATATATGATTGCAAGGAATACAATATATGGTTACAGTTCATGTTGTTTATGTTGGTCTTATAGCTCATGTTGTTTACAGTGAAATTTTCGATAAATTTTAAGCATAAATTTAGGTAACGTTACGCTAATTCCGGACCAATTTTTCAAATTTTCAAAAAAGTTTGATTATAATTTATTACATAATATCAGACATTACCAATAGGGTCCAAAATGCCTCCTGGAGCCGAAAATTTTAGAAAAGGCCCCCTGAAATTAAAAGTCAGGTACCTCCCCCACCCTAATGAAAAAGAGAAAAATTGGCAAAAAATCAGAAAAATAGTAGAAAAATAGTAAAAATTAAGAGAAAAATAAGTAAATTCCTGTATTGTTTTGAAAAATAACGTAAAACTTAATAAAAACGTATAAAAGTGCATAATATTGTAATTGTATTACGGCCAAACCTGCCTGCTCCAGGGGGAGTATAAGGAGAGAGTATTTTGAAAATGACCCAAGATTGTCTAAAAACACATAAAACATCATTTTATAAAAAATGCAAAAAACCAAGAATTTTTGACAAAGTATGTATTTTTCAAAATTTTAAAAAAATTCACCAAATTTTTCACTTAAAAACTGTATTTTTTACGTTTTTATGCGTTGTTATTAAGTTATATTAATAGGTTATTTAAAATAAAAATTACAGCATTTTACTTATTTTTTACAGTTTTTCGACAATTCTTCCGATTTTTTTGCCTATTTTTTTCCTTTTTTCTCTAGGGGGGGGGGGGTATCCGACTTTTCTTCTCAGGTGAGTATTTTTACAAATTTACGGCTCCAGGGGGATATTTTGGAATAAATCCCTTCTATTGGCCTTAAAATATAAAAATTTTCAAAATTAATAGAAAAATTAATTAAATTATGATTTTAGTAGATTATAATTTGATTTATATTTTGATTACTTTGATTTTTGAAACAAAAAATAAATTTTCAATAAGCTAATCCTTTAAAATAGCCACTTGTCTAGATTATTTTTTAATTTAACTATAATCTAAATAATTTGCTTAAATAAATTCAACAAGATTAGTTAAAATATCATATTATGTGTAAATACATTTAATAAGTTCTTTTAAATAAAATTTTGAAATTTACATTTTTAAAGATTTCCTTAAATTTTAGTGGAAGTTTCACCTAGTTTCAAAATTTCAATGAAATTTTCATCTTCATTGCAATAACATTATTGACCTTATTTACAATAAAAAATTATTGTTCATTAAAATTGGAAGTTTTTACACAAAACACCCAAATATTATTATTTTTATTTTTATAGAATCGAAAACATTTTGCAATTAATTTAAATTTTTTAATGATTTTCAAATCAATTAATATAAACTTTTTTATTGTTTTTTATAACTTTGGTCTTAAACTTGTATTGAATCAAAGTAATAGAATTAACATGAATATTTTATTTTCAAAATATTTATATTTCAACTTTCTTTTGAAAGATGTACAAGCACAATTCTTTTTCACTGAACCTAGCAATCAGTCAGTCATTCTTGGAGAGACTACTATTTTATATTGTCGAGTAAGAAATCGTGCAGGAACAATTCAATGTAATTACTGATTATTTTTACTTTCTATAATATATTAGAAGTAACCTTTATCAATTTTTCATTTTCCACCAGGGACACGAGATGGATTTGGTCTTGGTATTGAAAGAAATTTAAATGGGTTTCCACGATATTCTATGATAGGCGATGAAGTCGAGGGTAATATATTTATGATAATTTAAACTCTTTAATAATATCTAAATATATAAATGTGCAAGGTGACTATTCATTGGAGATAAACCCTGTTGTATTAGAAGACGACGCATTTTTCCAGTGTCAGGTCACTGCCAGCAATGGTGTGCCAGCTATTAGATCTAGAAGTGCTTTCTTAACGGTATACGTTGCACCTGAACCACCTATAATTGTCCAGTCCAAAGCTCAGGGAGACATTTTGAGAACAACTTCGGGCACAGTTATTGAGTTAATCTGTGAATCTAATGGCGGAAAACCTGCCCCTGAAGTAAGTGCTAACCAATAGTTTGTTATAAATACAAATAATAATTTTGACGACAAAACAAAAATTGAGCCAAAATTTTCTAATAATTCTAAAGATTACTCTTAATATTTAGATTAGAATCTAATTAATAGACTCTAATCATTAGATTTAAGTCAGAGCTCAGCCTCAGTACTGTAACAGTCTTTACCTTAATTTAAGTTAAAGTTTATTTAGAGTTTGAATATGCGGTGCTTTTTTCATAATTGTTTGATTTAAAGTTATACTGGTATTACTCTGATGGCACAATTATCTCCTCAAAGAACATAACTTCAAGCTATCAGCTATTAAGTGATGGCAAAAGACTTAACACAGAATCGAAGTGGACTTTTGTTGCCACCAAAGACTTCGATAATAAGACAATTAATTGTCGTTCAGAAAATTATGCTCTCAAACAACCATTGAATACATCGATACGTCTGGACGTTAAATATGCGCCCGAAGTAGAGCTAAGGATTTTAGAACCGATCGGACAAATAAAAGTTGGCGATACTGTTGTCTTGTTATGTGAGGCCACTGCAAACCCCTCTAATCTTTTGCTCTACAAATGGTTAAAAAATGATGAGATTATAATCGGTAAAACAATTAGCCAATTTGTTCTTGCTCAAGTTTTATTACAATTCAGCTGAATTCAAGTTTTTGAATTGAACTAGGTGATCATAATAACAAGCTAACATTGGTAGGAGTAGATAAGTTATCAAATGGAGTAACAATCGCTTGTCAAGTAAGTAATAGTGTAGGTCTGAATCGAGCCCTTCACACAATGGATGTGGCATTTGGTCCAATTCTAAAGATGGCAGACAATCAAATCTTTGGAGTTGATATGAGTCGAGAAATGCGCCTCAAATGTGAAATTGAAGGAAATCCTAAACCCGATATAACTTGGCTTAAGTTTGGAAATACTGATGTTTTAAGTAAAGAGTCCGAACTTTTAATTAAAAATATAGACAATGAAAAACTCGGAAAATATATTTGTAGGGCTTCTGTCAAAGGTTTTGCCGAAATATCGTCTCAACAAATCATTGCTATTAATGGTATTCTTCTAATTATTTTAATTGTCTCAAAGTTTAACAAAAATATTGAATTAAATATGTTATACATATGTATGTTAGGACCCCCTTATATTCTTCAATTATATCCTAATTATGGTCTTAAAGGAGAAACACTGAAAATTTATTGCTATTTTGTATCGGTTCCCAAACCAACTCATATACAATGGTATCACAAGAAAGAGGTTTATATCAAATATTTTATAAAATGTTATATTTTTCATAACTTTTTTTCCATTAAAATCTTCAGATTCTTAATATAGATATAAAGGGAAGGCTCGACATTTTCAATGACAGCGTTTCGGGAGAGCTCACACTTATTTCGATTTTAGTGATTCAAAATTCAAAATCTGTATAATTATAATATTAAACAATGAAAACTATCAAGCTAACTAACTAACTAGATCATTTTACTTTTTAGTCTGATTTCGGTGACTATAATTGTTCGGTTTGGAACCAATACGGCTCTGATTCCAAAATACTAATCGTAGAAGAACAGAGTAAGATAACCTAGTACAATAGTACAATAGTATCATAACCATTGTTTGATTGACAGTTAGTATGGCATTTCTCATAACAATTGCCTCATCATTACTATCGATGTTAGCCCTCATTATTTTTATAACTATTCTAACGATTCTATGTTTGAGACGCAAACAATTTCGAAGACAAAAGAAGTTTGACTTAAGCTTATCATCGAATCAATTGTCTGACTCGAGTCTAACATCTAATAGAACATCGACTACTTCTTCATCATTTGAAGATAAATCTGAATCCAATATAAATCAAATGGAAATGCAGTCATTGAGTGCTTTTTCAAATCGAGTTAATAATAGAAAAAGTGTTCGCATTCTTAATCAAAACAAAAGACAATTCTATAACAATAATATATTCTTTGATTTCAATAATAGTCTTAAACAATATATTTAATTAATATTTAATAAATCATAATATAAGGAGAGCTAACAAATTATGTTAACAAATACCTAATACTTGTTTATTAAAAGTTAGAGTATTTAACACTAAAATAAAAAATTTTTATTTATTAATCTTTAAAAATAAGAGATGAAAGAAATGACGAAAATTTATTAGAATTAGTGTTTAAGAGATGAGACATTTGTTAATTGATTACCAATTGGTAATCATTTATTATAATTTTTGTTGGGATATGTTTTGAAATTTAAATGTTTATATTTTGAAAACTCTTTTTGTTTAGACTTAATGTTTTTTATCGCAGATTTCTTTCTAACACTCATTGCTCTCATTATCATTAGTTGTCTGTCTTTGGTGTTATTCTTTGCCTTTTCTACCAATACTTTATCCCAAAAAACGTTATCTTCAAAACGCAAATCATTTTCATTAAAGAAAAACTGAAATCCATTAAAATGTGGTTTTGTTTTGACTTTAATGTCAACTTCTTCGTCATCACTACTACTGCTGTCATATTTAAAAGGATTTCGAATATTTGTTGTCTTTGTCTTTGTTTTATCGATTCTTTCATGAAATGGTTTAACAAAAGTTTCATTAAAAGACTCATTGATTGGAGAAGAGGACAAAGAAGTGCCAAACATTTGAGTCAATGAAAATTCTTTTTCTTTTTGAGATAAACTGTCTTTTAGTGAAGAACTTAATTCATAGTACACTTCTTTTGATACTTCTTTAGATTCTTCGGACTCTTTTTCTTTATGAAAAACCTTTTGATCGAAAGAAACTCTTTTACTCTTTTTCTGAGACAAACTATTTTTAATTTCAAATTCTGAAGACTTTTCATTGTTTGGATCAAATCTTGAGATAAATAGTTGTGATTTCGGTTTTTTATTTAACTTTTTGTCGGATTTGATAATTGGTTTCAATTTATTACCCAAAACTTCTTCGAGAATATTAAGATTTTTCTGTTTTTCCTCAAATACTTCACTCAACTCCTGATTGTCTTCCGTCGGATCCAAAAACTTATCACTGATTTTAAATCTCAAGTCGTGAGCAAAACGTGAATTCAATTCAATTAATTTTTCTGCGTTTTTATCACTAATTTTTTTATCGAAATCTTTTATCACATCTTCTTCGATGTCTTCCTCTTCGGAATCATTTGAAAACAATTGTTTTGCCATTAATTTCTTAAATATTTTGACAAATTATAAAAGAGTGACAAAATTCGTTATAAGTGGTTATGGTGTGTGTTATGGTGTGCTGTAGATTTCATGTGTTCAGTCCCGCCATTTCTAGTGTTAACGTAATTTATGGTCGAAGTGTTAAACATATAAAGCGTTTCAGTTATTTTGAATGAAAGCCCACAAAAAGTGCCCTTAATTTTGAGTTCATAGACTTATGGCATAACTTTATTCCCTCTTTTTATACGTTATTTGAAATGAGAAAAAGCAAAACATTATTGATTAGACTTAACACAAATAAATGATTATTTGTTTGGAAATTGTAATCTCTTTATTGTTGTCTAAGTTTTGTTAAATTAAGGGTTCCGTCAATTGTTTCATCTCAAGAGATTGAATCCAAGTTTAAGACTTATATAAAGTGTGGATCAAATGAATGCAAACAATTCAATGATGTATGTCCTCAATAGTAATGCTATTAATGAAAACAATGGTCTCAAACAACAAA
>JAQFZM010004122.1:0-10021 GCA_034695785.1 Galumna obvia
ATTTTCAAATTATTAACCCTAGTTAATATTTATAAAAAATAAAATTATATATTAAACAATGGGGGGAGTTAATGTATGTGCATACTGATTCTCGTTACATTTCATCAAGTATTTAAAGAAATATAGCTAGTTAAGTTGTCCTAGTTAGTTTTGATCACCACTTTATATCATTATTTGTGGTGTCAGTCGTATTATTCTGGACGCGAGAAATCCAATTGAGTTAAATTGTGACCACTGACCACAAGTATAGTGAAGGGTTATATAAGAAGTTAACATTCCTCTAAAAATATCAAGGTTAATCTTTATATAGAATACCGCTAATGGATTACCCGATGAAGAAAAAGGTGGTGATACCAAAGTTACAGTTTAATAATAACTGGGCGTCAATTCCCATAATTTGTTCCTTAACTCTGAAACTTCTGCTAAATAATTGATGGTTAACCAATTCTATGCTGTGACCAAAAATGATCCAGATCAGTGTCAGCACACGAATGCCATGAATACATGGAAATGCTTCAGAAGCCCTCTTTGACAACAAAACCTTTAGGTTTCGATTAATTGAAAATAAATCTATTATTTGTGAAATTTATTTTGACTTGTTTTTTGTTGACATGAATTTATTTAAAAGTGTTGTCATAAGTGTGAATACTATCTATAAAGTCAAGTATAATCTGCAAATAATGTTATTATTAGTAATCATTACTTTTATTATTTATATTTATTATTGAAATCAAGGATTGCATCTAATGTAAAGGTATTTCATTGATACAGTCCCCATTCGATTGAGTAAAGTACCTCGTTGATAGAGATTTAGTTAACCCAACCGATTAGTTAACTCAACTTAAAAATTATATTTTATTTAAGATAATTCGTATTTAATTACATTTATTGAAAAAATTAGTAATTATTGTTGTTTTAAAGAATTCATTGAATGTTTAAAACTTCTTGAGTTATATTATTTAAAATATCAATTTTTGACTACTTTTTTGAGTAAAAATTCATATAAACGATTAATTGGTTCAATGGCTACAGATGAAGATATCTTTTCTGCATTGTTATCACAAACATCGCTTTCTTCAATCACATTCATATCTTCATCTATTTCTGTCTCATCGCGACTTTTAACCAAAATTCAATAATCTGATGATCAGTTAGTTTTTCATTTGACTCTATTTCTAACTCATTATCAACTGATACATAATTTTCAAATGTTTCGAAATCAGACAATGAAAGAGAATTAATTTGTTCCCACATATCAATAATTGTGTCATCAATGAAATTATCAATTATTGGGTTTGATTCAGAAACTTTTCTAAGCACACCATTTTTTACTTTAGAGATTATCTCATATTTATCTTTAATTGAAATCTTTTGACGATTAGATGAAGAAATTTTCATTAATTTAAATGTAAATAAAACAATGCTTTCACTAAAAATTTAAAAAAAATAAGTTAACAAAAGCAAATTTTTATCATATTATGACTCGATATCTACCAATAAAATGCTTAACTCAAGCCATTAGTTAACACAAGTAGTCTTTACTCAATTGGTTATAGTTTAGAGCTTAACCATACATTTGGTGTTTGGGTTTTATGAATTGCTTAACTCAATTGATTAGTTAACTCAACCAATGCTTTACTCAACCGAATGGGGACTGTATAACAACACGAACAACTGTTTTGACATATCGGCATTATTTTGTATATTTATTTATTTTAAATTAATTCATACTTAATCACTAAATCAGTAAATTTATTAGTATTTTAATATAAATTTTTAAAAAATAATTAAATTTGAAAGAATTTTAAAGTCTTTGGATAAGTTAAATGATTCATCATAATATAACCATGATACTTCTAATTTAATGAATTTTCGTGGATTTTAATAAAAGAATCCAATTATAAGTTTTTAATTTTTTTAAATAAAAATAATATTTAATTAAACGAAAGAAATGATTGAGAGATCGCCATTAAAATAATAAAGTAATTAAATGACAAACCCTAAGAAATTTGAAGAATGAAATTAATATTTAATTTTTAGAAACATAAAAAATTTTTGGTATAAATGCCGACACAATTTTGCATTAATTATAAAGAGTTATATATTGAGAGAAAATATAAATATATAAAATAACTTGTTATTGAATTGTTGTCATCGATTAGTTTCCGTTAAGTTTTATATAAATAAATAAAATGTTTTGAAATTATTTATAGAAAAGTTATTAATAAATGTGAGCTAAATTATGTCATCAAAAGAGTGTTTTAATTACATTTGTTGTATTCAGGGTAGGAAAAGAGTGAAAAGGAATCGAGTTATGGATGAATACAGTCTTATGGAAGTCTTAGAATACAATGAATTGAAAGTTACAATCCAAAAAAGGGCCCTTTTGGGGACTTCAAAATATGCATTCTCAAATACTATTACCAAGTTTATTAAAAATTCATACCCTTTACTTATCAGAATATATCTAATATGTGACCTTTCTTTATACGTTGTATCAAGATCAAACTCTATTATAAAAAGATACTGACAAATGAATATCAATTATTCAAATATTCATTTATTGTTCATATTTTCAAGCGCCCACTTTAAAAGTTTGGAATCTAAATTGAAAGATCTGTTTCGTTGGCTCTCAATCTCACAACAATTTAATGTATGTATTCATAGTTTATTGAAAGTTAATTCGTGTCTAAACCCTGGCTTTACGTTGGAGATAATAAACTCTGCTATTCAGAATTCAAAGTTTAAGAATATTATGCAAAGTATTGTGAGTCAATTTAGTAAAAATGCATTCAAATGTCAGAGAATAATTAAGCTTGCAAGTCTTTTAAAATTTTTCAAGATTATATTAGTTTTTCTATCTGCATCTTATATTATTTTTATAATAGAAATTTTTTTTAAATAAAACATTTAATCTAGATAAATTTGTGAATAAGATATTTATTTATTTTTCTTTTTAATTATATTCATTTTAAGTAGAGATTCCTAACTCAAATACAATTTTTTTTCTAAATTTATCAAGATTAATTTTATTTTCTTTTAAGAAAATTAATATAATTTGAATAATGAAATGAAATTAATAGAATAAAATATTTAATTCCAATTTTTATTAAATTTTTTAGATTTCAAAATATTTCATTTTCTCTAATAAAAACCAAATAAAGTAATAAATAATTAAGTATTAAATAAAATAAAGGTTTTATAACTGTAAATGACCTTATTAAACTTCATTTAAAGGGTTGAGTTTAAGCTCTTAATTATAATTAATTTTAAAATACTCATATATGGATATAGTAATTAAAAATAATTACTGATTATTAAATTTTGGTTAATTTTGTGATATTTTAATTTAATTTGATTTAATTCATATATGAAAATATTAAGTCCTTGAGAAAACAGACATCCAGACAGAGTCAGTGATCGAAAGTTAGACTAATGCAGACAGAAATTAATTCATATTAGATAAAACCAATAATTTACGAGGAAAAATATAAATTAAGGAAAATTTTAAATTATGGATATTTCAAAATATATTTAGTATTTAAGCTGTTATTGAGTTTTTAATTTTTAAAACTACAGTACTCAATCGATAATTTTAGTTACCAATAATTTTAACTAACCATTAATTTTAAACAAAACTCAAAACCAAAAACCCCTTCAATTGGGGTTCCGTTTATTTCATTTGAGGGCTAAGCCTCCGCCGTTTATTTCAATTGCGGTTCTGTTTATTAAAACTGAAAATAGTTGTAATATGATATAATTTATGAATAAAATCATATAAATAAGCATAATAGGTACTCTTTATCTCAATCAATAATTTTAACTAAAAGATAATTTTAACCAAATAACGAAAACCAAACTTGTTAAATTTATTGATGGAGGACTGTATTAATATTTATTCCTTATAAACTTAAAAAAAAGTGAGGAAAAGTGACAGAGTTAGAGGGAGGGAGAGAGTGGGAGAGTGAGAGCGAGAGAGAGAGAGAGAGAGAGCAAGAGAGGGGAAGGTGAGAGCGAGAATAGAGAGAGGTGGAGTGGGAGTGAGAGCGAGAGAGAGCGAGAGAGAGAGAGAATTAGACAAAGGCTAAAGCAGATAGAAATTATTTCATATTAGATAGAACCAATATTGAAATAACATAACAGGAAAAATATTAGTATTGATATTTCGAAATTTATTTTACATTTAAGCAGGCATAGTTTTTAAAATATGAATATTTTATTCTTAAAATGTTAAATTGATTTAAAAAATAATTTTTTAAATAATTTTTTATAATATTCGTCTAGAATTATGAAAAAGTGTAAAGGAAAGTTATTAAAGAAAATATTGGATATGAATATTAATTTAGTTGACATTGAAATTACATATTTAAGTCAAAACATTTGATTAACTAAAATTATATTTGATTTTCCTTTTATTAGTAAACTTTATGAATTAAATACGTTTAAACTTCAAAAATATTTCATTTAATATTGTGTTGTATATAAACCTTTCCACTTTTACTCAATAACACAATTATTTGTAAAAATGTGGTCATTATTAGTGTTTATTATTTTCTTAATAATAACATTGAATATTGTCTCAACAATATTTCATTTGACCAAGATCATTAATGATAAAAATTTTCTAAGTAATTTTTCAATCATTAATAACATCAACTCACTAACAAACAACAAACAATCGGAACTGACCCAGGACACAATGAAATTTCAAGATCCAACACAATTATTCAGTGGAATTCGAGTATTATTACAAATTTATATAATCTTCTTAAATCATATAATGATGGCAACTATGCTAGATAAAGTATTGGAGTTCACTAAAACAGTTGATCCTCAAGAACAATTCTTTAGTTATTTCAACCTGTTTATTATGAAATCTGCTTTGTCATTTATTTTTCTTGTGAATGGCGTTGAATCAGGCAAATGGTTTTTTCAAAAACTTAGAGATAACCCAAACCAATGGATGCCTAAACTGATTGCAAGATTCTATTTGGAATGCTATCTATTAATAGCGCCCATATTTTATCTCTTCTTTTTTTCATTCATATTTTCCACAAAATTTATTCCAAACGATATAATAATAGAAAAAAATATAACAAATATTTGTTCCGATGCTATCATTCCTTATGTTTTCTTTTATTGGAATTTTGCTGATACGAGAGATATGGTTTGTATACTTAAATTTTAATTATAACTTATAATTTGTATATAACAAAAAAGTGTCTTGGTCATCTCTGGCAAACACCTGTTTTAATGCAGTGTATATTAATAACACCACTAATAATAATAGCGTTTAAGAGGTAAACATATTAATAAATTCAATAAATTATATTCTTTTAATAAATTTACCTTATTAATATTTTCTCATAGAAAATTTAACTTTGGAATAGGATTAATGGTGATCTTCAATATATTAACCAGTTATATTGTTTTTAAAACATTTTATTATAACAAATTTATATACAACAATACACAAGTAATAGATGAAAACACTCTCATAAAAGTACCCTACTTTGTCCTATTGTAAGCATTATTTATTGATTTAACAAGAACAAAATCTAATATTTTTATTTTTATTTTAGAAACAATTTTGTTACTTAAGTATTAAATAAAATACTAATAATAAGAATAAAATTATTAATCAATTTTAGTATACCAAGAACATATTTGGCAGATATTTACAGACAATCATTTTATTGGTTAACCTCTCATATGAATGGAATACTATTTGCATACCTTCTGGAGTTCGGTTATATTGAAAAGTTTTACAAGAACAAATTAACTAAATTAACAGTACTCTTTTTTCATTTAATAATTATTATATTCTTCTTGGTTGTCTTTGTATATGATAGAGTATTCAAGGTTAATAATCTTATTTTTTATTCAACTCAAGCTAGTTTAATTAATTTTATTGTATCATTTTTGTGGATTTTTTATCTAACTTACCTAGCCCAACGAAATTCAATATTATGTAAAATTTTTAAACTAAACTTTTTGAGATCATTCGACAACTCATTGTATATGGCTTACCTAGTTGATGTAAATGTAGCGGTGATATTTTCTGATACTTTAGGTATAAATTCAAGCATGGACATATTTTATAGGCAATTGTTATCTCCGATTTATATTCCCATTTATATATTGTTTATGTATTTCGTTTCAAAAATGCTGAGACTTATATTTGAAATACCCTTGGCAAATGTTAGCTTGTTGATAATAAGCTACTTATTCAAAGAGAAAAAGAAAATTAATTAATCATAATTTAAACAAAACAAAAGTGATTTCAAATTAACATAAATGTTTGGAATAATTACACTTTTTCTAAATATAATAGAATTAACCTCTAAATAAAATCATTTTAAATTAGAGTTAATAAATATAATGATAGTTAATTTTTTTCTCACTTATCTTAAATAAAGAATAATGAGTTATTTCTAATGACTTATTTGAAAATACCCATTGATAATTGTATGAAATTCATTTAAATTACAATAAATTTTAATTTTAAATATATACATATATACATGTATATTGTTAGAATTATTGTTTGTTTATGTGTATCCTCGGTCAATTACGATTGTTTGTTGTTTGTTAGTGAGCTAATGTTCTTAATGATTGAAAAATTACATAGAAAATTTTTATCATTAATGATCTTGGCCAAATGAAATATTGTTGAGACAATGTTCCATGTTATTATTAAAAAAATAATAAACACAATTTTTACAAATGATTTTGTTAATGAGTAAAAGTGGAAAAGTTTAAATGCAACATAATATTTAATGAAATATTTTTGAAGTTTAAACGTATTTATTTAAAAAAATTTTACTATTAAATGGAAAATCAAATATATTTTAAGTAAATCAAATATTTTGACCAGGGATGACCAATAGGGGGGTATTCCAAAATATCCCCTAGACCAACAAAATTGGCAAAATACGTCCCCTTTGGAAAAAAATGAGCTGAAGGACCTCATTCCCAAGGATAGGCCCCGATTTTGAATAATTTTCAGAAAATATGCAAAAAAAATTAAAGAAAATGAGCAATTTACGCAAAATTTTACTTTAATAATAATTTAAACATCTATTTATCATCAAAATTAACGAAATATTAAAGCAATTTTTGCCATAAAAAACCATTCTTAAGAGATAAATAGACAAAATATTGTATTTTGAATGAAATAAGATGTAAAAGTATAGAACTTAATAACTAAGAACCTCAACAATATATTGAAGATTATAATGAAAGCTTTTAAAAAAGTGCAGGTTAATAATAATGTTTAGAAACAGGGATGGCCATCTGGGGGGGTATAGGGGGGGTATTGGGGTACCCCCCCTAGGGAAGAAAAAATTGTAGTTCAAAACTGCAATAAAAAGCTGACCCCCCTCTTAACTTTCTCAATTTTTGAGCTAGCTCAAATTTGACATTTTTCCCTAATTCTAGACATAATATAGTTTATTATTTTAAATAAAAATTGTTTTTTTAATGCACTGATTTTGAATTTTTTTATAACCTGTAATATCACTTAAAAACCATGGCCATCCCTGTTTAGAAATCAAATGATTAGATTAGCAACTTATTAGTAGTTTTCAATAAATACAAAAGAACACTGATTAATATCTCCACATATATTTGTATATGACTCAAAAATATGTTAAAAGATTAACGTTTTGTAAAATTTGACCCAAAATATTAAAAAAACCATTAATAAAAAAATGATCTAGATTAATAATTTCATAATTGGTTTAAATTTAAATGAATTGATTTTCACTATATTTACAGAGTAAAATATATAATACAGTAAAATAAATAATAATATTGAAATACAAAAATGCACCTATCGAATTATTTTTTATTATCTATCAAATTACATAAAATTATTTCAATTTGCTTACTTAAAATTTGAGATATAAACACCATTGAATTTTAGAAACATGAACTAGATACTATAATAAATTTTATATATTTATAATGGTGCAAAGAATCCATAGTTGGGAATTAAAGGAAATTTTTTTATTCTTATTCATTCAGATTTTATAGAGGAAAAACGAGTCAAAGCCCTTTTACAAATAACTGTATAAACTGTTTGTATTCCTAATAAAAGTTAATAGAAATAAAATTCCCTGTTTAATTTCAAACAGATATTTATGTATGATACCTAAATGTGCTTTAAACTAGTATTGGAACTTTCAAAATGCGCGCTTGAAAAAATCATCAAGAAAAAGGTATACCAAGAAAAAATGTTTAAATTCAAAAAAATATTTGAGGTCTTATTAAAATCATTAGCTTACATTAGAGTTGAACTTTAGAGAACATTATTTATACTCATTAATCAGTGCTATCTCTTTAAAATAAGACCATGACTCAATTTGACCATGTGACAACGTATAGGAAAGGTTAAATAATTTACATATAAATAATTATTAAGGGTACACTTTTTATATTAACATGGTAATAGAATTTAAGAATGCAAAAAATATTACTCCCAAAACTACTCGATTTTCCTATTCTAGGCTTTAAATGAATAAAGTTTATAAATACTCACCCTATATTTGTAAAACGAATTATTTGTATATAATTAAATTACATTAATTACTGATAGATTGAGCATGTATCAATTTATCTTTAATCTTCATAAAGTAATGTCGGTTACTAGTTTAATATTTTAATTAGTTATATAAATAAAATAGATAAATAAGAATGAGTTTTATAGCTTTGATTCCAACACACATTTTATTTAAGTAATGGAAGTTAACTTTCAAATTTTTTTATTTTTTTTTAAAATTAATTTAACGAATATTTTTGTGAAGTTTCAATAATTTTAAGAAATAAGAGTGAAAAAAATGACAAAATCTATGAATATAAAATAGATATTAACAAGATAATTTAATAGAAATAGAATAGAATATTTACTTCTTAACATCTGAAATGATTGATAGTAAATAAATTCCAACAGCTAAACCCAACTCTGGATAATGACATCCTTTCAATCATACCTTGCATCTAAAATAAAATGAAAATATAAATAATAAACTAAAAGTAATCAAGCTTACTTTAAATTTTAAAAGCAACCATCTCAAAAGAATTCTTTTGTTTCTATTACTAATATTTTTCTTTGAATAATAGGAGACATAAACAGAATTCAATATTTTAAATGATTTCTTTGCCTCTGAATTGACTGAAGAGGCGTTTAATATAACAAATAAAAAGAAAATCATGTAAACCAAAAATCCGTAACAATACATAAACTTATATAAGATTATCATTGGTTTAAACGCCGCGATATATAATATGGTGACAATATAAGAACCGATAAATAGCCAAAACTGAAACAAATATTTTGACCAAAACTTCTGATTGTATTCATTGATTTCTTTGTAAAGTGAGTCCATTTATAGTAAATGCCTTACCATTGAATACACATTTGAATTCTTTATGGATTGATTCATTTGGACTAATATTTTCAGGAAGTAATAACAGGTAATATCAAAATAAAAGCCCAGGAACAATTTAAACAACATTCCATAGTGAACAAACAATGCAAAGTATACACCATTAGGAATGCCATACCTTATGCCTTCCAGTATAGATGCTTCAGTCATTGAAACACCCAGCACTAGTATTAATCCAAATGATGGGATAAATTGGTTAACATTGAATGATACAATTTTGAAATGAATTCGGGTTCTTTTGAGTAGTTTAATTATAAGTTTTGTATCATTTATTCCCATTTGTTTGGGCTGAATCTGACCCGACATCATATGAAAGGGACGGAGAAAAGTTGGCCCAATTCTGTGAATGTAATTCGAGAACCAAATGAATTGATAACCAAGGGCAATTATTGCAAATATTATAATTTGAATATTATAGTGAATTCTGAAACCAAGAATTCGAGAGAAATCTCCGTTATATAAGTAAAGTATTCTTTCAGAGAATATAAGATTAATAATACTTCTGATTATTTGCATTAAAAGTACTGAAAAGATAACAATAGGTTTGTAAATGAATTTTCGACTTCTGTTTA
>JAQFZM010004123.1:0-10018 GCA_034695785.1 Galumna obvia
ATTTTAAACGATAATATTTAATTATAAAGAAATAAATTTTAATTAAATGTTGATAAACAATTCTTTAAATAGGAAATAAATGAAGAGAAAGTTATAAAATATTCATTTCATTTTTCAAATGATTCTGAAATGTCTTGATATTCTTTATGAAAATTCTTCTTATATTCACTAAAGGAACTTAAACAGATTAATAAAAATTATTAATAATTAATTTAATTATTTTTTCAAGATTTTTCATTCATATAGTTAATTTAAGTTTTATTGAATTGTTTAGTATACTTTAAGTAATCAAAATAAAAGTAATTAATAATTTCCTTATTCATTCAAATTATGAATGAGTTATAAATTAAAAATTTTGAAATACTTACAACATTTTTATAACATAACCAAAAACATAATTAATTTATTACATTCCATACTTACTTACATTATTTAAATTAAATATGGGCATACATAAGAGCTGGTGCCATGATATTAGTATCTTTGATAAGTAAATTTACATGTAAATTTAAAACACTGTATTTTATTTTTTTTTTCAATTAACTTCTAGATATTTAATATTATCACAATGAAATTTGTTCAATGTATGAATATTTGTTTAATTATTTGTTTAAATAATAAACAATACAATTTTGGTAAATACAAAAATTTATCTTTTTGTTTGCTTAAAATGCAAAAATGTTAATTTAATAATTTCCATTACAAAAAATATTCAACTAGGCAATTGACTTTAATATTTTATTCTTATAAGTTTATAATATTTTCAAATTTTTCATCTAATTTTCCTAAACTTTAATTTTTATAATAATGTTTAGATATTAAACAATATTGTAACTCTTTTATAAGCTATTTTAATATATGAAAAATAACCTTGATTAGTTCTTAGACACATATTTATGGATGACACAAAATATTGTATCAATAATTAACGTTTCATAAAATATATACTCAAAACAAACTTTAATACAAATTTAAATATTTCATGTTTCATAATTTTTTTTAAAATTTATCAAGGTGCAAAAGAAAATTTTAGCTAAAATCTTCATCATATAAATGAGAATGGAATTTTTAAACTTATAACTTTCAATGTACACCAATATTTTGTTATAATCACTTTAGCTAATGAAAAATATTGTGGTGGTCACTTGACCTCAAATTCCAGTTTTAAGGCAAATCCTTTAAAAATAATTCAAATTTTATATATCAAGTTTCCCACAAACAACCGGGAAAATTTTGATTTGTTACTAATCTTGAACCATTGATCATAGGATAATGTTATTTTAATTAAACTGTATAGGATATATTATATTTATTTAAATGGAAAATAAATTTTATTGAAAAAATATCAATTGATTTTTACATGAGTTTTTCTTGGTGTTAATAGTTTGAACTAAATTATGCATTTTGTAGATCTATTATCATTTAATAGGAAAACCCAAAATATTTTTCAAAAATCATTACAACTTCTCAATGTTATTAATTTTTCAAAAGTTTCTTACATGCAAGTTACTAAAAACCTGAAAGAATCTAGCAATATTGGTTAGTCTAAAACTTCTTATATACTACTTTCAAAATGACCTTATTGTAATAAGTTACATAACTTTAGTATTAACTAATGTATAAAATATAAAATTGTCAAAATACAGGATTTGATTGAGTAAAATACCTCAGTGACATGAAATTAGTTAACTAATCGGTTGGGTTAACTAATTTCATGTCACCAAGGTGTTTTTCTCAATCAACAAATGACTGTAATCATAAAAAGAAAGTATTGTAAGATATAAATGCATTAAAATATCAGAGTTTTATAATAATCTCAACATCCTTTTAAATTAAAGAACACAAAATAAATAAAATAATACAAGGATATTATTTGCTTAATATGACAAAGATATATTTTCATGAAAGAAAATTTTGGGGGTGAGTTAAAATTTATCAGGGAGTTTGCAGTAAATAAAGTAAAAAATATTGTATAAAAGTTCAAGAATTAGACAAAAGTATTAAAGATTTGTCAATGATTTACTTAAAACAAACAGGTCTTGATTAAAAAATAAATTGAATATAACTTTCATTAATATTATTATTGTAATATTTTTAATGTCAAGTTTTATGAGTGGAGATACTTATGTAATTAATGATGAAATGAAAGGTTTTACAGATGATTATATCAAAGGTAACCAAAAATTATTTAATTATATTTATTTTCTGTTTCCGTCAACTAAAGGAATAATGTTTTCTTGCAAGAATTGGGCCAATTTTAATCATTTAATTATATTTATTTTATTATTTTATTTTTAATATTTTAATTTAAAATATTAGTAATATTTTATAAAAAAGTCAATAAAAATGTTTTAATAGGGAAAAAACTTACTTAAAATTAAAAATATATTTTTAAATAAATATAATATTATTTTACTCTAAAATAGTATCAAGGCCGATTAAATATCCTAATTCAAAGGCACAGAATCTATGCTGTATATATATATGTTCATTGAAGAGAATCTTCGCTAATTCAAAATTTATACGACAATTAACACTGTGGGTTCCAATCAGTGATGACAGGGACGCCATATTTGGCTTAAAGCTTCCTATGTTTAAACCACCTAAGAATGTGAGCCAATATGTCCAGAAGTAATTTAATGTTTCCATTCTCTCATACAATTATAATTTTTTAATCATAATTAATTTATTAGAAAATTTTGTAAAATTAAAATAGCTTGATAATTTTTAAGTAAGAACTTTAAAATAATTTAGTCAATATAATCAAAATAAATAAATTATAATTGATTAGAAATTTATAAAAACTCCTATAATTTTTAAATATTTATTGATTTTAAAAATATCTTTGAATATTTGGCACATTTTATGTCATTTAATTGAAATAATTGATTAATATTTATTTTATATTATAATTTTTTAAAATTATATAAACATATTAAACTAAAAATATTTTTATTTAATTAATTTTTATATTTGAAAAAGATTAATTTGTAAATTTTATTTTAAGTAACGATTATTTATGTTTAAAATATTTTTTAATATCTTGAATCCTCAAAATAAATCCATTTTTATTTATATCATAAATTAACTCTTATATCTACTTAATCTTTTTAAAAATAAAAAATTAATATTTATTATAATATTAAGATAAAAAACATCATAATTATTCAATAATAAAAACAATTAGATTTTATAATGACCGCATATTTACCAAAACCTATAATAAAAAATTTAATAAAATATTAATATTAATAAAGAAGATTTAATAAATTACAAATTTTAAAATAATAATTTTTAATATTTTATAAACACAAATAAAATTTCAATATTTAAAATATTAAAAAAAATATGTCTTAAAATAAAAAATTAAAAATAATATTTCATTATAATTAGTTAGAATCCGCTTCATTTTCTTAAGGCCACCCTATTATTTCGAAATATCTTCTAGGTTGAATATTTATTTTGGTTTAATTTTATGACTTTACAATTAATTTATAAATATAAATCAAAATTGCTAGTTTGAAATAAGGTTTATATAAAAGGTTCAAATAAAAACAATAGTTTTAAATTATTTTTCTATTATTATAATAAATTTATGGAAATTATAAAACAATAAGCCCTTCAATTTAATATAAATAAGATAGAACCTATTTTATCATTATAATAATTATTTTAATTTCATATTTTAATGTTTTTTTAAAAAAAATGTTACCTGGGCATATTATATAAAATCTATTGTTAATAATTTTCCAACTATTGTTTACTCTCCTATCTTGAATCGTTGGGGACCAGAATTTTGAATTCAAGCTAGGAATATATCAAGATAAAAAAGTGTATTTGATGAATAATACGAATAAATATTAAGATTAATATGAATTAAAAAATTTAGTTATATTTATTGATTATAATTAACATTTAATTTATTGGTTTCAAATTTCTTTTTTAAATGAATTTTGTAATGAAAATGTCATTTGTATTTTTGTCAAAAACTTCATTTCAATCTGTAGTTTAAGAAAAATTCAAGTTAAGAGATGCACACAATAGCTTATGGGACTTATTTTGGGATTCAAGATTCAAGTTAGAAAGTTCAAGATAGGAGAGTTGACTGTATGTAATTTGATTTAAATTTTGTGACAAAATTTGTGAGTATCAATTAAATATTTATTAAAAATTAATTTAAAGAAATATTCAATTTATTTTATTAAAAATAAGTAATATAAATTTAAATAATTTATAAATTCAAATAATTAATAATTAATTTTTGCGCCATTAACAGCTATACACTTCTGAAGGAGGGCTGGCATATTCTCTATGAAATACTTCAGGTATTTTGGGACTATCTCGTCCCAAATTCTCTGGATTATCTCAAGCCAGCTGTCTTCAGACTTACTTAACTTTCTCTAGGGCATCTTTCATAATTGCCCAGAGATTTTCAATCGGGTTAAGGTCTGGGGACATTGTTGGCCACTCCAAGACAGTGATGTTTCGGTCCTGCAGCCATTGTTTTGTTGATCTGGCTGTATGGCTGGAAGCATTGTCGTGTTGGAGAATGTAGCCGTCGGGGTATAGGAGTTTGTTAAGGTTGCCTTGATACTTCACAGCATTAGTTGACCCCCTAGCCATCTCCAATTTTGTGGTTCTTATCATTGAAATCCCTCCCCAAATCATTTAGGATGGTCCATGTTTGAAGGAGGGAACAAAGAGTCACGTCTTTCCCCACATGTTAACCAGAATTCGATGAAGTTGGAAATAACTTTCGTCTGTAAAAACAACCTTGGTTTAATTCCGGTTGATGTGGTTTTGACACCTGGTGTCAATTTTTTGTATCCCGGCACTTGAAATGTCATTTAAACTATCCTCGAAGTTACCTTTGGGCTTCCTCTTGCTGCAAGTTCGTTGGCCACTTGTTGTAGACTGTCCTTTTGGCGAAAAATGGCCAATTGAGTGAGGCGGTGCCTTTCATTTGCTTGAAGGATAGGTGGCCGTCCTTGTCCTGGTTATGGTCCTAATTATGTTTTACGTAAATTTTTTTATAAATTTTAAATTTAAGACATCATTATGAACAACTTTGTTGTTTAACACCTTTTGATCAAAGCAAAGATAAAGCCACAAGGGCGAGTCAAATATATATAAAATTCGAATAGCAAAGCAAATTTTTTTAAATAAATCAAATGCCTTTTTGAAGCCTTGTACTAGGTTTGATCAAAATGTGTTAAGCAACGAAGTTGTTCATAATGATGTCTTCTATTTAAAAATTATAAAAAATTTACGTAAAACATAATTAGGATTTTCATTAGCAGAAGCCTTATGTACTCATAACCGATTTGAGTGATTTTGACGATATAATAAACCTCAACTTTTCCACTATCATATCCAATTAGCATATTATTAATGTCTACTCAGGTTTGACTTGTGACCATGACCTTTGCAAATGTCCCCAAATTTTATTAATCTCTTGATTTTCATAAAATAATTTTTATCTTCTAATGTCACAATTAAGTGAATGTTTATATTGCTTTTTACCGTATTTTAAAATAATTTTTCGTTTTGAAAATAAATGCGTTTACCTAACCTCCAAACTTTTTGATCCTTCTAATAATAAGTAGTCTATTAAAGGAGTATACTAAAAAATTAAGAATTATTTATAAATGAATTCAATTATAATAGATTTTGATATAAAATAACATTTAATTAACTATTACAAATATGATGAATTAATAAAATTGATACAGTGTTTTTACCTCTATTTCTGGTTGTTGCAATTGTCTACGCTTATTTCAATTGTCTTTCCTATCGCCCAAATGTCTTTCCAAATGTCTTTCTTATTGCAATTGATTATATTATATTGCCTTTGGTAACCATTTAAAACGATAGCGGCCAATGAGTAAATAATTATTTCTTATATACTGCTTATAAAATGTTCTTCTTATCAAGATAAACTAATAAATCATTGGACAATTTCATGTCCTATAACTTTTCCGGTTAGTTAAGGTTGTTTAAAGTTACGGTTAAAAGTTGAATACATTATATTTAATGCATTAAAAATCAATTGCAATAAACGAGAAGACATTTGGGCGTTAGGAAAGACAATTGAAATAAGTGTAAAGACAAACGGTAAACGAAGTAAAAAACGCTGTATGAATTAATTTACAATTCAATAATTTAAAGTTTAAAATTATATATTTTAGTGAAATATAATTAAACATAAATATTGAAATAATTTACAGTATTTTGTATATACAGGGTTTTCCACACTGTTTTCCGGTTATTGCAATTATATTTTCGTTTATTTCTATTGTCTTTCCTAAATCGCAAATGTCTTTCCGGTTATTTTAATTGATTTTATTATATTGACTTTTGGTAAACATTTAAAACGGTTGTGGCCAAACGATAAATAATTAATGCTTATATATTGCTTATAAAATATTCTTCTCATCAAGATAAACTAATAATTCATTGGACACCTTTATGTCCAATCATTTTTTCGCGTAGTTTCGGGTATTTCAAGCTGCCGCTCAAAGTTGAATAAATTTTATCACTAATAATTAATGAATAATAAAAGCAATTGCAATAACCGGAAAGACATTTGCGCGTTAGGAAAAGAAATTGAAATAAACGTAAAGAAAATTTCAATAACCAGAATACAGGGTGGAAAACACTATAATGAATAAATTTTACATTAATTTTCAAAACTTATTTTGTAAATAATTTAATTATTTACTAGGATAAAAATAGTTACAAATTTCATCATATAGGAATCTTACAAAACTAATAAACTATGTCATTTTAATTATATAATTGGCATTGCCTGATTGAATCAGACCCTGATTCAAACTGTAATTTAAAGAAAACTTTGACCTTGTATATATCATATTAATTATATTTTAAATGTTGGTATATGCTTTTTGCAGGATTGGCCAAACCTTTCGATATTTTAGGTGGGGGGGGGGTACTAGAGGTATTTTGCTCCGGATTTGGGGGAATTAGAGGGGGTATTATGAAAATGACCAAAAAATTCCTAAAAACGCATAAATCGTCGTTTTTAAGCTGTTTTATGATGTATATGAGAATAATTAGTCATATTTAATGTATTTAATCAAAATGTATGCATTAAACTATGAATTTTTGACAAAAATTGCATTTTTCAAAATTTTCTAAAAAATTTTTCACCAAATTTTTAACTTGAAAACTGTAAATTTTACGTTTTTACGCGTTTTTATTAAGTTTTAAATTATTTTTAATAAAAATTACAACTTTTTACTTATTTTTCTCTTATTTTTACTATTTTCCGACAATTTTTCCGAATTTTTTGTTTATTTTTTCCGTTTTTCTCTAGGGGGTGGGAAGGTAACTTTTCATTCCAGGGGATAATTGAAATGCCCCCCCCCCACTAGAAAATCCATTGTCCATCCCTGCTGTTTGTAATATATTTGACATATTTTATCAAAACAAATAATATAATAAAGTCGAAATATTTTCTAATAAATTCTTTGTGTGATATTTTTATATTTCAAAAACTAGTTTATAACTCAAATTATAATTTTCTATTAGTTAACTAAATATTTCTTATATTTTGAATTATAAATCATAATTTAAATTAATTTGGTTGATTAAGTTAAAACTGTAATTTATACCTATCATAAATTTTTAAATACCATATTTATTTAGTAATTTACACATGGATTAAAATCAATTATTCTTTTTTATTTACTAGTTTAAAATTTTCATAGATATTTTGGTAATTTTGAAAAGTTGGGGAACTCTTTTATTTTTATTCAAATTATTAAATAAAATTTTATTTTATGATTATAAGGTTAATTCTTTTTTATTAGTTAAAACTTGTAAAATTAAGTTATTAATTATAGACTCATTAAAGACTGTTTTCGCTAAATTTTATTTTTAAATTCCTTCCAATTTTTAAAATATCTCTGTTTAAGCAATTTAAAAAAATTTCTCTAATAAACACTATTTTGATATTAGTTTTAAAAAATAATATGCCAATATTTGAATAAATAAGTTTTTAGTCATTTAAATTATTTGTTTAACCAAAATTTTAACTTGCTCAATTTATATCAAATTTTTAAAAATTGGAATTTTTACCTAAATAAATTAAAAATCATTACAGCTTTTTAATTTTAACTTTCATATTCGTAATCAGCATGTGTTATTTAATAGTAATCCTAATAAATATTAGTGATTTTCTTAAATTTTCAAAAAATCATTAGGGCCATCTAGCGGGAAAGGTAAAAGGGTTAGGTCAATAGGGGTTAGATATAAACGATTAACTAGTTGTCCTTAATAAACCAAATTGATATCAACAAAATTAAATAATATATATTTTCACAATCACATGAAATTTCTTTTTTTTTGAATTTGGCGCTTAATAAAACTTAATGGAAGCCATTTTGAAAAATTGTTCTTATCATTTTAGAGCCCACCTTTATTCAGCTTTATAATGCTTTTTATTTGAAAACGATATCTCTTTTACTTTTTAAGAAAAAGGCCAATTTAAAACCTGCTTAGGTGCTGACCCACCTTGTAGTAAATATAATACTCTGTATATTGTATTTAAATTCTACATAAAATGCTAAAAAAATTCAATAAAAATATATTATAAAAATTAAAATTGTTTTCATTGAAAATATAGAATTACATTTGATTATATAAAGTTGAGGACATAACTATCGTAAGTCACTCAAACCTAGATAGTTTTTGAATGGCCTGATAGATTTTAAAGAGGTTTTCACCAAAATGAGCTGGGATACTGGTAGTACATATAAAATAAATATGAATTAATATGATTTAGTTAAAATAATTTTATTTGCTAATGAATAAAATGTTTATAATTAAATGATATTTTTATATAAAATATTATCATTTATTCATTAAATATTTAAATTAACTTTAAATATTTAATGTTTTAACTAAAACTCTTAACAGAAACACTTGTGATTACCAATTAATTTGAGCATGACACACTTTAATTTGAACACAAATATAAACAAAATTTAAATATCATAACAACTGTTAGGTATTATAATTTATGTCAAAAATTATAACCTAGATTAATTATAAAAAAATAAGAATGGATTTATGCAGAACTATTTAACATGTTAATATAAATCTTATAACAAAAACTAACCAAGTTAGTTTAATAGAATTATTTGATTGAATTTTTTTTCCTTTTATAATAATAAAATTAATAAATAAAATTTAACATGATTAAATACTTTTTCTTGGAAAATGGTGTTATTTAACGAAGTAACTTAAAATTTATCAAGATTATATTAATTAATCAAATAAAATTTAAGCAAGTATTAATTTTTTAATAATGAATAAACTGATTTTATTTTATCAATTATATGAAATTTTTTAGAATAAATAAAAAATGAATAATTAATAACGGGTATGTCCTCCTTGAGCTTCAATCACTTTATTTTGTTTAAATTAAAATGTGTCTTTCTCAAATTAATTGTTAATAACAAGTTAAGTGTTTCTGTTTAGAATTTTAGTTAAATCATTAAATATTTAAAGTGATTTTAAATATTATATGGATAAATGATAATATTTTATATAAAAATATCATTAAATTATTTACTTTTTATTTATTAGCAAATAAATTTATTTTAACTAGGTCAAATTTATTTATATTTTTTTTATGTACTGCAAGTATCCTAGATCATTTTGGTGAAAACCCTATTAAAATCTATCAAGCCATTCAAAAACTATCTAAGTTTAAGTGACTTACGATAGATATGTCATTAACTGTATATTAAGAAAGAATGATAAGAATTTCTGATCTAGATTAATTTCAATAACAATGAAGAATGCGTTTTATGAATTTATTATTCAATTTTGGTAAATTAAATTTACAATTAATTTACAGTTCTTAATATCAAAAATATCTTTCATTAAATCATAAAAAATTTTACTTACAGTCACGGAGAAAACCTCCTTTAATCGATTTTTAGCTATAAAATCTCTCACACAAGCCAGAACAAATTTATTTTTTAACTGC
>JAQFZM010004124.1:0-10014 GCA_034695785.1 Galumna obvia
ATTAACGTTTTCATAAAAATAATATACAAAAACAAACTTTAATACTAATTCAAAGATTTTATGATTCATTATTTATTTCAGAGTTTAACACGTTCCTTTTTTTAAACTTAAGCTTTAAGCTTCATACGGATAATGAGGACCCTGGATATTACTAAATATAGTCCTTTATGCCAGAAAAAGACTTAAAATTGACGTTTTAAGCTTTATCTGGCAAACTTTGTTCATTTTTAAAATACTCCACTAATACCCCATGAACTCAGAACTAAATACTCTCCACTGATTACTTTTTAAGGTAAACCTCTTTAGAAATCTATGCTAAAAATGGATATACAAGAAAAAATTATAAATAAAATTTCGACTAAAATTTAACAATAAAAAACTGTAAAATAAATAAATTTTAATAAAAAATATGGAAATTTATTATACTTTCATATGGGTAACGATGACAACAAAAGGCTACAATTTGTAAAAAATATTAAGGTAATTCTTCAAAAAAACATTATCAAAAAATATCCCAATATTATTCATTATTATTAATTATAATTTTATACAATTAAAAATTTATTAAATTAATAATAAACTAATTTAATTATATAATTCAAATTATTTATATAACATTTAAATATATAATTATATGCTGTAAACTAAAAATAATTTGATATAAAATTTAATATAATTAAACTCGTTTATAACAACCACGGATATAACAAGTCCCAGCTTATAACAAGCCAATTCTAATGAACGGTAACTAATTATAGTTTTTCTATTATAAAAGTATCGGATATAACAAATCGCGTTATAACAAGTCCCCGCTTATAACAAGCCTAAGTAAGGAACGGGTTATATGTTTTACATATAAAAAATATCTGTTATAACAAATCAAGAGAAATAGTAAAATAAGTTTTTTAAATATGTTTTTTGTTTTGTATTGTAAACATTGTTTACAAGAATTAAATGTAATTGTGTCTTAGGTGTTTCTTAAATTAGCAATTGTTTGCATATTATTTGGTGAATTCATTGAAGAAGCAAATTTATAAACGAGTTTCACTGTATATAAGAATTAAAATTTTTGTTAAGTTTTTAAATAAAAAAAAGTTTTTATAATTTAATAGAGTAATATATCATACCAATATAATATGAAAATTGTGTTAACAATTTATTATTTTTATAATAAATACTTGAATATTCATTGCAGGCTCGATATTATATTATTGGTATTGATTATTATGTATTGAGACACATCTGAGAAGAGAGAGATGAAAATTAGTATAAATTCTGCTTTAAATTAAAAAAATTTAGCAATTTATAGAGTTATGGAAAACTGTATTAATTGAACATAGATCTTCAAGTGTAACCATTTAATACCAATTCTTTTGAATATGCAACTTTTCTTTAAAATGTTCTTCATATTTGATCTAATATTCGTTAAAATAGTATTCCGCAAACATATTGTGAATAAATTTACTATGTTGTAAATTTTTATCAATTATTGAATATATTAGTGACTTCTTTTAACATTAGATAAATGAAAGCTTTTATAATTATTTTATTAAATGAAACAAAAATGCAATATTATTTTGAATAGTATCTTGCTAATTTTTGCAAATGAATGAAATAATTAATTAAAAATTATATGTATAATTAATAAATAATATTCTTAATATAATCATCTTGCTAAATGTTGTCAAGATAATAATTATTGAATTCTAAAATAAGACATAAATAAAATAAACCCAAACCTAAGCTATTTTAAAAAAGCCTTATATTTGTTTTAAATCTTTAATATCAGTGAAGGCCACAGATGTTTGATTTGCCCCTAGGCACTAAATAATTTTACTTAAAAACCCAATAAAAGGCTGATCCCCTCTAATCCTTTAGTTATTTGGCTCATATATTTGTCTAGACTTAGAATAATTTAATATTTTGAGTAAAAGTTAAACTTTAAAACGAATATTTTGATGTGTTAAAACTTATATATTTAATAAATTATGTGCTAGATAAAACTAATAATTAATAAAAATAATGAAATACATTATATATTAAGAATAAAAATATATTAAATATTAAATATGTATAATCATTTAATATATATAATTACAAGCTAATTTAATTTCAAATTTTAAACAATTAAACTAATATTATGTCAAAAATAAAATAAAAGACAATAACTTTAATATTTTTCAAAATAAATTAAATTAAATATTCTTTAGTAAGAAATCTTGAATTTTCATTAATACTACAAAATAGTAATTTATCAAATCATTTCAATCAATACTGGCCTCAATTACAAGTTATTACACCCAAGGTCAATAACCCAATTATCCTTAGGTATAACACGAGCTAAGCATAAAAAATTTATTCAATTTAAAAATTCATAGTTTTTTTATTTGAGAATATAAATTTTATATGAACATGAATTAAAATTAATTTATATATAAAATATATTCTAGTCTAATTTGATAATATATTTATGGTTAATTAAGTTCTGCAAGTATATTAATATATTTCACAAAATTTATTCACAAAATATTTATTCATACAACTATTGCTATATAAATATATTTAAGATGTACTTTATGCCGACACTTATTTCATTTGCGTGAATTATTAATTTAACCATGATCAATTTAAACATGTTTAACAAAAGTCTAATTTTTATAATTAATTAATTATCATTTGAATCCTATTATTATAATTGTATTATATATAAAATATAATTAATGAAAATAATATAATTATGAATTATGTTCTACCCGTGAATGTGTGAGCTGTAGGCACAGCATATATCAACGCTCTGAATAAACTTTTACTGAAGAATTTAAGAGGAGAGAGAAAGAGATAAATTAACATCTTTATCGTCCTCATCATCAAAATGTGCTTGCTGTTTTCTTTGACTGTCATGGATATTTCCCTTCATCATGTTGACTTGGTCAATGTTTTCACCTTGCTTAATAGTTGGGATTGGTAGTGGTTGAGGATGGTTCCAGATAAAATTGTTTGGTGGAAAGGGGTATGGAATTGTTCTTGGAGGTTCAATATTATATGGCTTAGGTAAATAATATGGATGAGGAATTGGCATGGGAAATGGCTTGAGAAATTTATTTGGAATTGTTTTATGAAATTGCTTGGGAAATCCCTTATTCATTGGTGCTGGCTCAGTGACAGGGTGACCATTCAATTGTCTATATCCAAACTCTGGGCTAAAGTGACCTCTAATTGGGATCGGTTTATATGAAGGGACAGCGAACGGGATAATTGAAAGTAGCAAAACCTGGAAAAAAATAATTGTATCAAGATTATAGTTATAAAAATTTATATTAAATAAAATTATTTTGTGAAAGTAATTAAAAAAAAAACTAGTAATATAATTTTATTAATTTAAAGGAAAAATTACTTAAAAGCTGTAAATTCTATTTATTTTCCACATAATATATAACAAATTACTTATTAGATTTAGTTGAATATCTTAAAGGACAAAATTTTTAACTAGTAAATATTTTTGATATAATAATATTAATAAAATATGATTACTTACCAAAACAAATGTCATTTTGAAGAGACTCGGCTGATTACAAGTGAAATATTAAATGAATGTCACTTAAAATACAGACTAAGTATTGACAAAATGTACTTTAATTTGAGAAAATATGTCAGAAGTATTAATAATTTAAAACTGGTAAAAGTGGTTCACTTTTGACTTGAATTTTTATATCAAAAAAAAGTAAAATTTAATGATTAAATTCCAATTAAATATACAGAAGATATACAAACGATAAGCGTATTTTTAATTAAATATGTGTGAAGTAAATTTTTATTAATATTTTATAGATAATATTCTGTAATTTATCACAAATTTTCTATAAATTGATGAATATTTTATGACTTTTACTTTAATAAACTAACTGGATGTAAATATAAATTAATTTGAATAAAAATCAATAATATTATTCATAAATATGCAAGGCTTGAAATGTGAGGTTTTTTAATATAATTTAGAAATTGATTTTATTTTAATAGTTAATCATTAACTGTTAATGATATTCATTGATATGATCTTTTTTATTTTATTTACATAAACTGTAATATTTTCTAAAAAAATAAATTTACTTTGAATAAACAATTATTGTATAAAAAAGTTTGAATATCTTGTTCAATTTATAGTTTCATGTTTAATTCATTAAAAAATGATTTCTTAATTACCATGGTAAATAATTAATCACACTTTTCTAATGATATAAAAATAAAATGAATTTTGTTTTAAATATACTTTCATTATAAATAACTAAATTTTTTATTTATAAATATCTATTTTACGGTATTAAATATTTAAACATATTTATAAACTATACTTTTAACAAGTTTAATTAGTTTATATTTGAGTAATATTTAAGAAATTTTATAATAGAAAAGATAATTAACAAGATCAAATATTACCTACTAAAATTTATTGATACAGCCAAAACTAATTGAAGATCGTATGACCGCATATGAAAATCGTTTTTAGTACTAAAACTGATATACAGCTTAAAAACATACGCATAAAATCATTGAAAAAAATACTAATCTTAAACTTTTGTGATTTTTACAATTATTTATAACTAAACAGTTTAATATTAATAATATTATTAGTAATAACAGTTTAAATGTTGATGTTTTCAATTAAATAAATATTTTATTTTTATTTATCTTCGAATTTTAATAGTAAAAGGATTTTCAATTGCTGTCATACCATCTTCAAATAATTTTGACTCTAATTATGTTTAATGATAGGATTATGCTGGTAAGAATAATTACCTGGTTCATATTTGAATATCTATTTCATTTCAGTTATTACAACAGATAAAAGACTTGTATTACAGAAATAAAGAATGGTTTGAATGAGAGATTAGCGAAAAGAATTGCAATGAAAGGCATATCTTTCCACTAATTATGCCTTTCGCTGAGTATTTAATCGGTTTTCCAAATATTAATATTTAACTCAACAATAATGTTATTTATTAATTTGAAATTATTGTTTGATAAAAAAACACAATTTATCTTGATAATCAACAATAAAATGACCAAGTTTATATTTTAATTTTTTTAGATACAAAAATTTATCATGATTTTTCAAAAAACCTTTTTATAACTTTAAATAAGTGTAGAATAAAAACTAGAAATATCTTTAGTACGAACCGGAGAAATATATTGAAGATTATAATGAAAGCTTTATAAAATATGCTAAATATTAAATACGTTCAAGTTTAAAATCACTCGATAAGCATTTTGTTACTAATGAGTAAATTTTAGAAAAAACCCTGAATAATTTCTCAGCAGATATTTATGTATGATTCAAATATTAGTTTCAATGACTAACGTTTCTATAAAAATAATCCCTAGAATAGTGAACTTTAATACAAATTAACTGATTTTTACATTCATTATTTATTGTCAATTTAAGCCCATTCTGTTCTATAGATTTAATCTTTAATCTTCAATATATTTCTCCGGTTCTTATATATAATAGTCATTTCAAATAAAAACTTAATAGCAATTATTTTAATAAATATCGTAAAATGAATAATTTATATTCAAAAATTTTTTTATGAATATTTTGTTTCTTTATTTTTATATGGGAAATGATCCTTTTAATATGCTAAATAAATTCTTTAAATGACGAAAACAAATAGTGATTTATTGTAGATTAAAAAAGAGTCGAAAGTTAAAACATTATTATGTTTTTCTTTAAACAAAACTAGAGTTCTATTAGTGAACATAAGAAGAATTTCCTAAAAGAATACAAATAATTGTTTCCCGTATAACTTGAATAATAAAATGGAAATTTAAGAAAATTAATTTGAATTTATTTTCTCTTAAAAGATTGTCTTGAATTTTTTTTGTAATTTATTTTATATAAATAGACTATTTTTTAAATACGAATCAATATTTTATATCAAAAGCATATTATTATATCATAAAAAGGTTTTTGTGAACGAACCCAAAATTATAATTTAAGGATTGAAAGATAATATTAAACTTAATTAACGCTAGATTTACAGTTTATATTAAATTAATAAATATAAATTTTTTCATATTGTTAATAATACTTATAAAATATTTTAAATTTTCATATTCAATTTCGATAATTAAATTGAATTTAATATTTTAAGTTTTGGATTTATTTCTCCTTGTTTGCCGACTTATAGACCATTATTATTTTTTGGCTAACTAGAATATCGGTTCAAAAATTGGTTTTCTAAATATTGTATATTTTTCAATTAAATTGGCAATGAAAAATATTTACAAGTAATTAGTTAAGTATATAATATTTGTGTATAAATATTTAAATTATCTTGATCATATCCTTTCAAGATTTTGATATTTTGTTTAATAAATATAAATGGATTTATTATAAAAATAAGTCGAAGGTAAAATTAATATATTTTACTTTTAAATAAAAAAGATATCCATTTGTGAACATAAAAGTAATCTATTTAAAAAAATAATTAAGAAAATTTTAATAAAAAAAATTGATTCATGTATATTTAAAGAATTAAATGAAAACTTAGTCAAAATTTTCCAAAAATGAATCTTATTATTTAAATTTTCTGTTATAAATAGACTTTTATTAGTTTAATTTGAATCATTATTTTATTCCAAATGTATATTAAAATATCATAAATTATATAAAATATTATAATTTTGCCTTATCTTTTAATTAATTATTAAAAAAATTACAGTAGATCTTAATTTTATTAAACGATAAAATTACAGTTTTATTAAATACACTTTATCCCGGTTATAGTGAACGGCTCGGGCCAAAAAAAATCCGTTCACTATAAGCGGGATTCACTATAACCGATTAATTAATAATTCAAATAATCTAAAAAAATTACAAATTTATTAAACGGAATATAATTGTAACATTAATATTAATTTATATATTTAATTTATTTTATATTGATTGAATCTTGAAAAAGATAATCATTTTTATAAAAAAAATGTAATATTAGAAATATTAGAATTTCAATATTAGAACTACAATATTAGAAAGCAGATTTTTATTCTTTTGCTTTAATATTGAATATCATTTTTTTTTGATGAATCGAATCAAAGTTTAATATATGAATAGGAATTTATTGATAAAAGAGTTAATTTTAGGGGTAAAATTCCACGATTCAAGTAAATCAATTTTTGCACAGACATGACAGATCACTGTGTATAATAATGAACCATTAGTCTTAAAACAAGGTAATTTATGTTATAAAAAAATAAATAAAATTATTTTAAAAATAAAATCTGAGAATTTTATTAATGATATTTAATAAAATATAATATATTTTAATAATATCTGATTAATTAATAAAACTGTAATTTTAATATTTAAAAATTTAAATTTACTAATATACTTTAATATAATAAATGGTCGTTTGATTTATATATTTTCTTTCGTCTCACAATATTTTATATGATCTATGATATTATAATATACATTAGGAATAAATTTTTTATTTAAATTTAACTTATAATAGTTTATTTATAGAAAATACATTTGAATAATAAGTTATAAAATAATTGTTTGCATTTAAATTTTTGAATGTACTTGAACCTATTTTTTATTTACATTGTTTTAATTGTTTTCTTTAATGAAATTCTTTTTGTGTTCAGTAATGTATCTCAAATTTTGTTAAATTTAAAATTTGATAAATGTCTTTACTTCTTAAACATTTAAATTAATTCATTTATCTAAACAAACAAATTTTCAAAGTTTTGTAATGATATGAACATGATAATAAAATTATAAACAAACTAATTACTTTAAAGAAAACAATTATCATGATCACAAATAATAGAAAATAAATTAATTTCTAGTAAACATACTTTTGAACAGTTATTCTGGCTCACTTGAGAACTAGATAGGAGATATTATTAGTCTTTAAACAATAACAAATTTAAGTCTAAAAATTTAAATTCTGAAGTCAATTAATTTATTTTAGAAATTGAATATAACAAATCAAACTTTTATAAGTAATACGGAATAGAATAATATATTTTATTATAATATTTAATAAAAACTGTAATTTTAAAATTGAATAAAATTAAAATTATCTATAATTTTTTTAAACTTATGGCTACTGGTAAACCACTTATTTTATTGTATAAAAATATAATTTTGATATAAAATATTGATTCGAATTTAAATAATAATAATCAATTTATAGAAAAGAAAATAACAATAAAAAATTACAAAACAATTCTTTTAAAAAAAAATAAATTATTTAAAATTTTGTTAAATTTTAATTTAATTTTTTAAATGATCCGGAAAATATATATTTATATTCTTTAAGGAACTTCTTTTGTAATCACTATTGGATCTTTAGTTTTGATTAAAGTAAACATAACATAAGTTTAAAACATAATACTTTCTTTCTTTCGGATCATTCTTGAAATAATATCATTAAATAAATGTTTATGGATGGGGTTGTAATAGTTATGGACAAATTGGGTGTGAATAGAGAAAGGCATGAAAATATCGAAACCAATTTTACTAAATGTGTCTTGCAATTACTCAATTAAATCACTTCACACTTCATATGTACGATCATTTGCTCTAACATATGATGCTATGCTTAAATTTGGGGCTAAATCAAACATGTGGATTAGGACATGAATTAAATGTAGATGAGAAAGTCTTTGACTAAAAATTATTTAATATCAAGAATGTCGTATATATTTGTTGGTCTAAAACAATCACATATATTTTTATAAAAAAAAGGATTTCTTTATTTTTTTGGTAAATATAAAGATAAAAATAACTAAAATAACTAATTTACATTGGATTTACTAAATATTATTAATATTTATTTATGATTAATCTTTAGAAATTATGTTAGGAGCAGAACCCTTGTTCAGTGCCTAATTTTAACTTTTCCAGTACTCATAGTTTTTATTGATAGAATGAGTTGTAGAAATTTCTAAAATTGAGTTAATGTAAATGTGTTCAGCCTATGAGTGCATTTCAAAATGTATAAAAGGATATGTTTTTTGTATATTATAGTTAGTATCTATTGAGACACAAGACTTGTCGTTACTCGACTGCAGGTCTGGTCAGAGTTGACCGCCTTTTTGTGTTCTGCCGGTTCTCGACTAATAGTTTTTGTTTAATTTAATTTGTTTTTTATTTAATTTTTCGTTTAATAAAATTTGTTTAAGACTTGTGTTTGTGTTGTTTGTGCTGTTCTTCATTGACTTGATTTTCCACCGATCCCTAAAAGGAGTTTTATTTCTGGAGTTCTCCTCTGGGTCTGTTCTCGAACAGACTTCCCATCTGCTCCTTACATTGGTGGAAGCGCCGGTCCCTAGTCTCTATGATCATTTGTGGCCATCCTTCTAAAGTAGTGGCACAAGGAGTGACCTGTGATACAAAAATGGAGAACCGAATCATTGGACGACAGATAGGGAGCAACTAATCGCAAAGTCTTCAAAAATATCAGCCTAAGATACTTCAAAAAGTGGACAACAAAAGGAAAGGTCTATAAAAGGGATACTTTGGAGAACTGGAAGTTCTCGCTATTAATGGACAGAAGTGGAAAAAAGTGGCAAAAAGTCAATACAGTTATGACCCTCTAGACTCTCCTAATCCATATGATTTATTTTTGAAAATAAGAAGTCATTTGTTAAAAGAGTTCCCTGGAGACAGCGTATCACAAATAGAGACAAAACCTTTCGTTATTTGGAGTCGTTACAAAAAATTAAGCGTAAACCCAACAACTGATCAAAATTATGGAACAGCTTTACTTAAAAGTGAAACTCTCTCAACGAAAGTAATCGATTTTATAATTTTGACAAAAAACGAACGTTTGGAAGAAAAGACAAAACGAGTCGAAACAACTGTTATCCAAATACCAGAAACTCAACGTATCAAAGAACCGATGGTTATTAAAATTAAAGACAATCAGGTCATTACTCCTATTCAAAGACACAGTTTTAAAGTTATGAAACCTGAGGTCTTATCATATGAAGAGATAATCGTTG
>JAQFZM010004125.1:0-10014 GCA_034695785.1 Galumna obvia
TCGCAATCTCTCAGAAATATATATACATTCTCTATAAATGCTGTGCTGTTATAAACTACACATACAATAAAGTTAATCCCCAGTTATTCTCTATTCCGTTGCCATGTCTTGTGCTGAGCGGCCGACTGAAAGTATGGCACAATTGACGTCATTGTGACGTCAATCCAAGAGCTTTATTATGATTTATTATTGAGGTCTCATAAAAGCTTCTTCGCCTTTCACTCATTCAAAATGCAAATTTGTGCCCAATTTTACGCAAACGACTCAGATTAGTCTACATTTTGTTATAATTGATCTAGCACATATAGTACATATAGCATATATAAAACTATTTTTAGTTTGCATTTAATTATTCAAATAAACGAATGATTAAAACAATTCATTGCACAGAATATTCTTTAGTTTTGATATTAAATTGAGGTTTTCATCTGCAGTGCATTCCTTAGACAATAGTTATATTTAATAATCTTTTGTTGAGAAGTCTTTTTTTGGAACAGAATTTATAAAATTCTTATTCAAAATTAAATAATTAGGGATTCCTTTGAGGATAAATATTAGTGTCGTTCTAATGGTTTTAGTCAATTGAATGCAATTCTTAGACAACTCATTGATTATGTTTTTAGCACAGAATAATACATTTATATCCATTTGAAGCCATTTCTCGAGAATTTGATTTTATTGCTTTCGATATTTGTTTTGTATAAATTATTGCATATTTTCTGAGAAATTCCTTTTATTTTTCTTACTTCTGGTAATGTTTGCAAATTTGTATCAAAATTTGTTCGAATCAAAAGTGACAACAAATCAAATAATAAGATAATACTGTTTTATAATACTCGGGGCAAACCATTTGAGGGATTTATTTGCGTTTAGAATGAGTGACAAACTCTTACTATTTATAGTATCACTGATTCTATTTTTATGAACTCAGTATATACACAGAGATAAGAATATTCTGTGCGGGTTATACTGTGCCAACAGTGTGTGAGCTCTGCAATTGAACCAATAGAACATACAAAGATAAGACTTGAACTGTGAGATCAAGCATGGTTATTTTTAATGAATTATATACTTTAGTAATTAGAGATTATCAAGGTGATAATCGTAATAATAAAAGAACCAGAAAATATTAATCAATTGTACTTGATAAGATTATAAAATTATTAAAAATATAAGAGAGTTCTTTATTAATAGATTTAAATGTAAAAGAGCATAAATAATTTTTGCATAGATTTACTATGATCTAGATAATAGTATGATACAACTAGCAATATTAGTAATTGATCTTGCATATTATTACAAAAATAAGTATTATATAGCAATAAAAACATAGATTGTGTCGTATCGATCGCTGACATTTCATTGACCTGAAGTGATGCACACATAGAACACAGGACTTTCTCTATGAGTGCGTACAGAACAGCACAGCCTCTGTATGTCTGTTCTGTGAGTATGTGATAGTGGAGTGCATTAACCATTCACTACAATCCAAAGCATAAACACATAGAAAATCTGTGGCACTGCTTTTCCTATGGAACCCAGAATTGGGTCAAACAACTCTTCTCTCTCTCTCTCTCTCTCTCTCTCTCTCTCTCTCTCTCTCTCTCTCTCTCTCTCTCTCTCTCTCTCCGTTACTGTAAACAACAGTTGAATGTTTTGAGAGCTAAAGCGAATGTATATACTTCTGATTCTGTTGGCGCACAGAATAGTGTGCAATAGGGAAGAGCTACCGAACGCTCTCACATCGAGACATTTGACATTTAAGTTAAGAGTTCATCGCTGTGTTTGTGTTTATAAACAATGAGACATAAAATTCAATAAAAGCCAATTCTGGGCATAACTTTAGTTTTGTTCGTCGGCTAATCGTTTGTTAAACATTAGATTAAAGAGAAAATTAAATTAACTTTTTTTCTCATTCCATATACTTTTATCAATTTTCTAATAGAAATTTAGCATCTTGCAAAGTTGATAGCCTCAAATTAGCACAGTTTGCACAGATTGCTAACAACTAGCTTTAATTATCAAGCACAAATATCTGAAAAATTTAAATTAAAAGCTCACTGATTGCAAATAAAAAAAATTCGTTTGCATTCATTAGAAACAAAAGTGATGTTTGAGTTAACAGTACAGACACTTTTGCATTAATTATTCTTAATTATGGCAGCAAAAAATCCGAGCAAACTTTGTTCTAATTATCTCTGATTTGATTAATAATTTGATTCATTGGTTTTCAGTGAAACTTAAATAAAATTTTCATTTAATTAAAAAACAATTATTTTTTAACGAAATTTCAAAAAATTATATTTTATTTAATATTTTTTGTTTTGTTTTCAATTTATATACAAAAGAAAATTCATTTAAAATCAATGCACAGAATATTCACAAATAAACCGGAAAATTGGCTTCTCTGGAGGAAAAATCACATTGATACAATGATCTTGGTCACATCATGGGATAGATTTATTGGTAAAGTTATTGTTCAACGAAATAAAAAACAAACAAATCTTTTGTATATTTGTCTCAATATATAATACAATCAAAATATATTACAATATATTTAACAAAACAATTGTATATTCATTTTATTAATAATAATAACAATAATAATAAGAGTATAGTATATAATAGTATATATTTTTTTCGGTTTTCTATGAGTTTTTATAGAATAATATATAATCTAATATTAGATTTAATTTCAATATTAATAATATTTATTTACAATAAATATATTCATATATTTATACAAAAAATTTCATTTCGAAATACAATACTTTTTATCAAAAAAAGAGAAAAATGTCTCAAATATTTGTCTTTTGTTTTCTTCGCAATCAATCGAATCAATCATTCAATTCATTCAATTAATCTTTCAAAATATTATATATAAATTGAACCTAGCTAATTCTAAAGCTAATCTTAATGATAATACTAGCACTAAACTCTAAGCAAGCAAAACCAAATCCCATTATTTGAGCCAAAAGGGCTGATTGTTAATATAGGGAGCCTTTAGATGAGGCGGGACTCCCACCTCTTCGGAACGTCTTATAGGCTTTATCTTATATGGAGGTAATGGCAGTAAATGTTTCCCATCAGATGAGATATAGTCAAGTTCCGGGTCCGGACCGGTGGCAGTGATCGAGGCTCGACATACCTTACACTTAGCGGTTGGAGAATACACTTCTTTATATATCTTGCAATTATAGCACTGGGCTCTCGAGTTGTCATCAAACTTGACTATAATATTCTTATACTTATGTATTGGGGAACTGGCGATTAGTTTTTGAGTGGAGTTACCCCTCGATTTGCAGAACACTTTACGTACCCGTCTGTGGTGTTTCTTGAATGCAGTGCTCGCGGGACCTATTGTTTGACTACTGGTATGACTCACTTGACTTGTGCTGATCATTGACTCCTCGTCACTCTTCATATCAAAGTCATCGTCGGTATCCTCTGGACAGCACGCCTTAGAACAGGCCTGATATGCCAATAGACACACAATCAGAAATGAAATTTCCAAGATTATTTCTAAGATCTTCTGATCGGTGTCCTCGTCTTTGACATTAGCTGTAGTTTGAGTCCAATAAGTCGAGGGTCGCATCACTTTATTTTTGATGACAGCGTTGTGTTTGCCGTTGGCGTCGACACCACTCCTATTGCTGTAATGGTTTGCCTCACATTTCTTGTTGTATTGGTTCCACGTCTGACCCTCAGGACATCCGCTGTTATTGAAATGTTGGCATTGATTTCGTGTGCGGTTAAAGTAGTGCTCTGTTGGACACTTGCAAATAGTTTGTGCGGTACTGTTATTTTGGTCGTCTGCAGCACAGGTCAAACCATTCCTGCACTGAAGTTCACTAACGCAGAGTTGGCCAAAACGGAAGCGCTCCAAACAACGACCGGTACTCGTCTCAAACCAAAAGCCCTGAAGACATTGACATTTCCAGGCGTTATAAGTGCCGTCCACTGCAAGACAGGCCGAATGTGGTGTCCGGCACTGCAATGAACTAATGCACGTCTCGTTTAGTTGTTTTGCTCGAAGACATTCGCCATTCATAGTGAGGACGAACCCTATCCGACAAACACATTGTTTTTGCTTTGGATCACAAACTGCAGACGTATTGCAACCCGTCTTCGGATGTTTCCTAAAATCACATTTGACTGGAGTGGCATCACTTCCATCCATTCCCAGAGTTGAGGTGAGGAAAGCAATTGTTAAAAACGCTTCCAATGTATTCATTGTTAAGGCTTTGATCAGAAGAACATTAAACCAAAGGTTTGGACAAAAGATAATTATTTTTCACTTTTAGAACACTTTTGAAATCATTTGCAATAAAACTAAAGTCTAATATAATTGTGTCGTAAAAACGTATCGCTTCTCTTATTATATAACGATTTCTCTTACAACTACAGAATCGCAGAATAATATTCTGTTCACAAAAACGGCTAAAGAATATTCTTCGAGTGTATGTCTGTCTGAGAGCGTCACTGAACTCTGAATTGAGAGTCGAGCCATAGGAGAGTCGATGGGCCAACAGTTATACTACAAATTCTTCCGCATTGCTTTAAGATGCGGTTGCGTCACAACTCCCACACATTTGTCCGCTATAGCGATAACACACATTCCTGGTTATTGTAGAACATCGCAATTTGATGCCAGTGCTCACCATTCTCTCTCTCTCTCTCTCTCTCTCTCTCTCTCTCTCGCGCTCTCTCTCTCTCTCTCTCTCTCCTACTTGTATTTACTCACTCTGTGTTTATTTGGAGTTCGCACAGAATGAATAAAAATATGATGAGTTCAATATATTTGATAAAAAATATTTTTCAATAAAATATTGGTCTGAATCGAGAAATTCCAACTTTTATTCACTATATTCTCAGTTCACTCTATTCTCTCATTTTTCACAATATTTTCCACAAAATTTTTTATTTGCACTTCGATTATATCGCTTTTATTGATGACCAGAATCGTTGACCTCAAGCAATGGGTGACTCTCAATATGTTGTGCTTTTCATACAATAATTTTCCAATAACTCAAAATATTTTTATGTGAAGAGTCTGCCGGAAGAATATTCTTGAGCCAATCATATGCTATCTTATGATGAGGTCATTTAGTGAAGAGTATAGAATTTACTTTAAAAATTGCTTGCTCATCTAAATTCTTGAGTGAGAGTCCACTCAAAAATTCATTCAAAAGTATAAAAATAATATTTTTTTATATATTATATAAAAATTTCTTTTGAATACAACTGAAAACATTATATTCTTGAAGTTTTCATCCAAAAGTACTCGATGTGAATTGAATTTTACGCCTTTAAGAACAATGTTATATCTTGTGTGTGATCTAGGTTAAATTGTTTTAGAAAACAATAATATTTAACAATTATTTCATTAATGAGTGAAATAAATGCTAATTATTTCTTAGAAAACATTCATTTATATTTATTGACACTTTTGGAGAACAACACAATTGAATGCAAATAAATAGAAAGTAATCGTATTTCCGATGAGAGACACAATGTTTTTGTTTTCACAATAAGTCTCTAATCGATTCTTAGTATTGAAATATTCAGTTCCACCGAATTCATGTATATATTATGCAGAATATTCTGTTTCTATATATAGGTATCGCACAGACAAACACATTGTGTTTATCTCAGTGTTCACTACACCTGTGCTTAAACTCAGAGCAAATAACTTATTGACCCAATTGTTAAACTCTTGTCACTGATTTGTCCTACAGTTTATCCAAAAGGAAAATAACATTACTTTAAAAGTAAAGAATATTCTATTTAACAATAAAATCTATCTTGCTAATTTAAGTTTCCCATTATAATTTTGTAATCAAGGAATTTAAAAGTTATAAATTATAAATTATAACCAAATTATAAGTTATAATTTATAACTAATTTATAATTTAAATTAATTGATTTTAAAGTTACCTTAGTGCTTTGCATTTTTAAAATAACTAGGTTAACTAATCCAATTGTTTAAGTAATGAACCGTTTGGGTTAACTAACCGATAGGATTAACCATTTTAACATCACCAAGCTACTTTAATACTAAACTAGCAAAGAGCTATAATATTAATAAAAGTTATAAATATTTAGAATAACTTTTATAAATGACTGCACTCTATTGAAATGGAAACAAACCAAAATTCAAAAACACAGTGAAAGCTCTATATGTTAAACATATACCTTGATAATTATGAAATGCACATAAAGGACATAACATACATAATATAAATCTAATATTTCTATATTAGGATCAAAAAATTCATAACATTTATAGTTTTAGTGCATTTTATGTAATAAAAGTAGAACTTTGAAGTCATTTAATTACTTTATTTATTTGAAAACTTTGCAAAACATAAACATTTCAATCCTTTTATAATTAATTAATTATTGTTTCAAAGATTATAATATCAAATATTATCTCATTATTCTTTTTATATTATAATTATAGTTCAATTAAAATAAAACAAAATGTAAATATTATATTAACCTAAGTTTGTAAACGAGCCGATACTGAATCCCTTTAAAACTTTGACTGTATTTCTATGACAACCGATACAAACCGTTATAAAAACGAGAGTCATATCAATGATCACATGATTTGATAAACAATAAGTGATATTATTGTAAACAAAATGATTCTTATCTTAAGATATCATTAATTTTTGGGTAAATTTTAAATCATATCTAATGATAACTAAAACTAAATGAAGTGATATTTTAGTTGAATTTTAACAAAAATTCATCACAAAATGTAAACTGAAGTCTAATTTCACTGATTTGTGGCAATACTTGTCTTCAATTATTACTCAAAGTATTACTCACTTAAACGACTGAAGAATGTCTGACAAAGAATTTATTATAAATTGTGATAAGACTACGAAGAAGAGACACAAATACAAGAAGTTTAGTTCAGTGACCAACTCTATCGATGAAACCGATGACAACTCTATCCAAAGACCTAAAACTCTTCTAAACGAGTCTTCGGAGGGCAGACGAAGAGCTATCAGTTCCATAGAAATAGATTATAACCGCTTTAAAGAGGGTGGGGTTAGAGAAAGGCGTTCCCTATCGGTGAGTCCGGGCTCTGAATCGCCTCCAGTGGTGGAGTCATCTCCCGTCCGCTTTTGTGGTGATGTCCATTGTGTGGCTCCACCCGAAACAGTCGGTTCTCTCGACTACTTGTCCTCAAAGTACGAGAGTCTAGACTACGACCAAATCGAAAATATGCTGTTCTTAGAGGAAACCAAACGAATTAGTTATTCGAGGGTTAGAATGACTGAAATCCTTCGTTGGACAGTCATATTCTTCATCGGACTGTTGACAGCACTGACCGCTGTTTTCATCACATTATCGGTTGAATTACTCTCTGAAATCAAATACAAGACTTTACAGAAGTTTGTCGACAAATGTTCCCGAAATGAACAAAATTATTGTATTATTATTCCGTTCGCCGTTTGGTTGGCCTTCAATGCTATCCCAATCGCAATCGGATCAGCAATTGTCACATATTTAGCGCCGATCGCCGCCGGTTCTGGTATTCCAGTTATTAAATGTTATTTAAATGGAGTTAAAGTTCCAGAAGTGGTCAGAATTAAGACTTATTTTGCAAAAATGTTTGGAGTCATACTATCAGTAGTGGGAGGACTCGCCTGCGGTAAAGAGGGACCAATGATTCACTGCGGGGCAGTTATAGCGGCCGGTATTTCACAGGGAAAGAGTACTACATTTAAATGGGACTCAAAACTAATGCAAGAATTTAGAGACGATCGCGAGAAACGGGATTTCGTATCAGCCGGTAATCACACAACACTTTCCTGTCCTTAAAATTATAATCTTTTAATACTAATGTTTGTATTGAAAGGTGCGGCCGCCGGAGTAGCCGCTGCTTTTGGTGCACCAGTTGGTGGAGTTCTATTCAGTTTAGAAGAGGGCGCCTCCTTTTGGAACCAGACACTCACCTGGAGAATATTCTTCTGTTCAATGGTTTCAACATTTACTCTGAATTTAGTTTTGTCTGCCTATCACTCACATCCGGGACAGTTGTCTTTTGCGGGTCTTCTAAACTTTGGTGAATTCAAAGTGGAAGACTTTAACTACAATTTTGCAGAATTACCTCTTTATATGGTTATGGGAGCCTTCGGAGGACTATTGGGCGCTCTTTTTAATTATATTAATTATAAGTTAACAGTCTTTCGAATCCTTTACCTCAACAGTCGATTACTGAAAGTATTGGAAGCAATGGTAGTGTCGATGATGACGGCCACAGTCGGCTTCCTTATGATTGTTTACATTAATGACTGTCACGAAGAGGTCAAAGAGAATACAGTGGAGTATCCCATAAAATACAACTGTCACGACGGACAGTATAGTGTTATGGGAGCGCTCTGGTTCAACACACCGGAGGCTTCTCTAAGAAATCTTTTTCATAACGTTGAGGGCACGTGGAGTCCAACCTCTTTAGCCATATTTGTGGTCTTTTACTTTTTCCTTTCGGTTTGGACCTATGGTTTAAGTATTTCCAGTGGTTTGTTTATACCGGCGCTGTTAGTGGGGGCCGCCTGGGGTCGACTCATTGGTATTGGAATGAAAGCCATGTTTCCCACTCAGGATTGGGTCTGTCCGGGAAAGTTCGCTCTTATCGGAGCGGCCGCTAATTTGGGAGGAATTGTCAGAATGACTATCAGTTTGACTATTATTCTGATCGAATCGACGGGTAATCTTACGTTTGGTCTTCCGATTATGATTACTCTAATCGTTGCCAAATGGGTCGGAGATCTCTTCAATGAAGGCATTTACGACATACACATACACTTGTCTTCCATTCCGTTCCTCAATTGGGAACCTATAATACAATCGACTCATATATACGCCTCTGAAGTGATGTCAACTCCGGTCACAACTTTTAGAACAACAGAAAAAGTCAGAGACATAATACAAGTTTTGGAGAACGAGTCTCACAATGGCTTCCCTATTGTCGATATGGATCTGCCGCCAGACATCAGTCCTTTCTCTGGTATTAGCGAAATGAGTGGCTCATACACTATAGACTACGGAAGGAGAGCCACTTTTGGCCGCTTTCGAGGACTTATACTTCGGTGGCAATTGATTGTTATGTTAAAAGAAAAGATATTCAACGAATACGAACAGGACTGGCATTCATTCAATTTACAGACCTTTAGGAACGCATATCCCAGATATCAGTCCATCGAAGAAGTGGTCTCTTCCATAACAGAAGAGGAGCGCGACTTCACTGTCGATATCCGTCCGATTATGAATCCGAGCGCATACTCTGTTGGACACACGGCTTCTCTCACCAGAATATTCAGACTATTCCGTGCTCTCGGGTTAAGACATTTAGTTGTTGTCAACGATAGGAATGAAGTGATAGGAATAGTGACCCGTAAAGACATCGCACGATTCCGCTCACATAAAAAAGCGGGAAAGTATTTGATGCAAGAATTGCAGATCAGTCACAACTGATACCTGTGCTGTACATCCCTATACTCTACACTCAATTTAAAATTAATTATTTATTTAGTTTTTATTATTTAATTTTAAATAAAATAATCATTAAATCTCTTAATTAAATAACAATTAATTCTCAAAAATTATTTATAAAATATTTTTATAAACTTTTATTTCTATATATATTTGTTTCAAGACTTTCATAATATTTTCCAATAAAATTCTTTACTAATATTTTATTTATTTCCTTAAAATAAGTTTTAAACAACAAATTTTAAAGGGATTCCCTTAAAATTCCCTTAAATTAGTTTTAAAATGAATTTACTCATAAATCAAAAATATAATTTGATTAATGATTAGCGATTAGCGATTAATATAAGGTTTAAGGTACTAATATTACATCAAATATTGATTAAAATACAATTATCAACAAAAATGGGTTTAAAATAAGATCTTCAATAATTTACTAAATTAAAATATAATAAAAATTGCTTGAGTAGTTTTATAATAAAAATCAATTAGAAATTTTGAATT
>JAQFZM010004126.1:0-10012 GCA_034695785.1 Galumna obvia
GTCGGGTTCTGCGAGTGTAGCCCAAGAAGAAGGACTGTCATCGGGTTCTGCGAGAGTAGACCACGACATTTGTGGAATCGGAAGGTCCACGGAATTTGGTTTTCTCTCATTGTCTGGGATTAAGAGTTTTCCTGAAAAGTAATAAATAAATTAATTAAATTCCAATAAATCAATGAAATACTCGGATCGAGAGATGCAGACAATGACACAGAAGTCATCGATAGTATAACTAATAATACGATCAAAACTTTATAATTCATTTCTATTATATTTAATATAAAATGAATTTAATTTTAATAAATAACTAAAAGTTAATTATTTGACGAATGACTTTAAAATGAATAGAAAAGTGTTTATCAAATCTTATATCAATTGATTGAAGACATGCGTTGAGATAATTGTTTCGATTATTCAAATATTGATTGGTTTCTAATACATTGGAAATGAATAATAAACAGAATATATAAAATTATGGAGGAATATCCAAACCATTACTAAAGAGGATATTTTCTCATATTTCTAATCGAAATGTTTTATAAAATAAATCCAAAAGTAATTCAATTAACTATTATTTAATTCCATTAGAAATACGAGAAGACATATCCTTTTAGTAATGATTTGGACATTACTTCACTATTCTTTGCATAAATAATAAATTATTATTAGAAATATTAGGAATCAATTAGTGTTTAAATAATCAAAATAAAGAATAGTGTTCGAGCACAACTATTCTATTTGTGACTCTCCTAGTAATGAATAAATTTAACATTTATTCATTATAACTCTGAGAGAGTGCTCTATATGATTTTATAATATTAATTATTTGAGAAAAAAGAGTATCAATAAATATTCACTATTATTGCTTTACTATTATTGCTTTAAACCAATAATAGAAAACAACCTTTGTAATTTTTTTTAGGTTTCAAAATAGTTCATATAATTAAAAACAAAATTGAATTAATATAATTAAAGCATTCAATTACTCAAACAATAATTGGTTTCTAATACTTCGGAAATGAATAATAAACAGAATATTACTAATACACAGAATAGCGAAGAGGATGTGTTTCTCGTATTTCTAATCGAAATGTTTTATATAATAAATTCAAATGGAATTCATTTAGTTAATACTAATTTATTTTTAATTAATTTAATATAAAATTATAGATATTAAAACTGTTATAACCTAGGCCCTAGGGAGTATTAATAGTGAGTCTCTGACTTAAAAGGAATCATTTCTTAGAAATGTACAAGTGTGTCCTCTTTATTAATGATTCAGACATTCTTCGCTATTCTAGGCATTAATAATAAATTATTCTTCATTATCAATATCTCTGGTTTGATGACATACAATTCAGCAAAAGAAACTCATTTGATGTACAACTCTTTGAATATAATTGTGGCGCTCATATACTTAAATAGTTGTCGATTCTTATGATTTTTACATAATTAATACAATAATTAACACAAAATATTTTATTAAAACAAAAATAATAATTTGTATTAAATTGTATTATAATATAATATTAATTACCGGTGGGGTAATAATGGTAGAAAGTTTTAGTTTAGATAAAAAGTACCTAATTTGGAAGCTCACTGACATATCTAATCTTGCAACAATTATATGATTTACAATATACTATACATTAACCGAGAACGTTCACGAGCTTAACAATTTGGGTAGTATTGTTGTAGATAATTTCAAATTTGAATCCTAAGTACAGTTTACACTTTTTAATGTTACGAATAAATTAGTAATTAATTGAATACTAAATATTTAATGGAAATATATCTAAAGTAAAGTGTTTTAAGTTTAAGTCAAATCATATAAATTAATTTTTAAAATTATATGTTTAGCCCTTTGATATTACATGAATAATACATGTAAAAGCAATAGAATATCTGAATTTTTAAAATACTGATTTCTAATTGACCAATAGCTAAACAATGAGCTTGGTAAGCGTCTCGCTATAAGTCGTTAACCATTATTAAAAAAGGGATACTTTATTATTAATTATTTTTATATCAATTATAATATTTATAACAACAATGATATGAAGAGAATGGCGAGACTAACAGTTAATTGTATTTCAAATAAAACTCTTTTCCATTATTTCATTGAATTAAACACTTCTAATGTCTTCAAACAAAATGTTTTGTTTAATCATTATTTCTGTTTTTATTACAATAAATGGTATTATTTTTATTAAATATTTATCAATAAATCAAATAATTTTGAAAAACAGGTAATCTTTGGGACGGATATCACCGACAAATCGATGACAAATTGCCGTCCATTTCATGGAATGAGTCCGGAATAAGTGTCAGAAACTGTGACCCGAACTCAACTTTTGTCGACCCATTAGTGTCCACTCGAATATCGGGTGGAGAATACGCACAGACAGGAGAGTATCCCTGGTTTGTACACTTGACAATCAACAAAAGAAGATCATATGATGGACAACTCCATGGAGAAGATTGTGGCGGTGCTATACTTAATGAGTGGTGGGTTCTTACGGCTCGTCATTGCGTTGAGAGGTATATAAAGTGTTGTTTTGATGAAATGTTTAATTATTGGGTCTTAAAGAAATGACAGATATTTAAATCATACGATTGTCGTTTGGAGTGGTTCTACTTCTTATTATGGCGGCCGAAGACATATTGTCGAGAGAGTAGTGTTAAGTCCGACAGACACTAAACCAGAAGAATGGCATAAAAGACGAGAAGAAAGTGAAGAATTTAGAAATGAATTAGAATTAAGAGAAATAGAATTTGAAAGAATGGATGAAACAAATGAAGACTATTTGCGATATTTAAAATTGAGTGAAGAATTCATTTCCAACGAAACATATAATGAAAAAGATGTCAGAGATATCGCACTCTTAAAAGTAAAGAATAGATTCGTTCCCATATTTAATGGAACTCATTATACAGTGAACAGCATTTTATTGCCAAAGACTGGGATTATTAACACAGACAATGAAAGTCTGTCTATCATTGGTTTGGGAATAATAGATATAAAAGAAAAAGTTTTGACTAATGTTTATAGAAAACCGAATCGACTTAAAAAAGGACTGACAGTTATGTTTGAAGTCAACAAATGTAATGATATATTAAATGGAATTAAACCGAATTCTATGATTTGTTATATACGACTCAACAATTCAAAGAACCCACTCTTTAATTCTAGTGAAGAGTCGGGTGATTCGGGTTCACCAAATCATCAATATAAGGGCTGTCGTGCCGTTCAAATTGGTGTCCATAGTTGGAGCTTATATTTTGATGATATATTGACAGTATTTGGTGTTCGGGTATCGCTTTTCACTGATTGGATCCGTTCGACGATATTATCGGACACGTCTTCGAATGAGACGCCAATCGTTTGGGAAACCAATACTTTTTTGGTATTGTTTGTCATTTCCAGTGCTTTACTGTCAGTTGTCTTATGTGCTGTACTTCTCTTCAGTGAGTTTTTGCCTTAAATTCAATGAAAGTATAAAATAATTTTTATTTTGATTTTCAGGTATTTTCAAAATAACGCAAAACAACTGATTTATACAAATTTATACAAATTAAAACAAGTTGTACTAATTAAAAAGTTTTTAGTTTATAAACTAGTAAATAAAAGTTAGTAAATAAAAGTACAGTTTGGAAGTTCACTGACATATTTAACCTTGCAACAATTACCGTAAAATCTTGTGTATAGGTCGCGGCTTTTACAAGGAAAAAAGTGAAATTTGGAAAAAATTATTAAATTTTTTAAAAATATTTTTCTTGTTTTTTATTAATATCTATTTAAAACTTATCAAAAGACGAATTGAAAATTTTTATTTGACCTGCGACTTATACACGAGAGCGACTTATAACCGAGATTTTACGGTATATGATTTACAATATACTAGGCATTAATATTCAATAAGAAAGGGATACTCTTTATTATTAATGGCTTCAGAAAGAGTTATTAGTCTTTCATTTTTATTAAGTTTATATATTCTTTGCATTTCATTTTGGGTGAGTTTAAAGTCAAATAAACAAATGTTTTCAATAAGTCTTTCTTTTCGTTTAGTCTTTGGAATAATAGTAATATTTCTTTGGGTGAGAAAACGCATTACCACTTGAGCTGTACTTTTCTTATATTTTAACGCTATTTCTTTAAGAATGGGTTCATTCAAAAGTTGTTTATTTCCTCTCATTATTGGACTCCAACCAACCACTTCTATTCCTTTACTCTGACAAAAGTTAACAAGCTTCTCTTGAGTAATATATGGGTGACATTCAATCTAAAAAAATTAAATTCATTTTAAGTCAACACAAAATTATCAAATATTTATTTAATCGCAAATGACTTTAATAAAAATTCTCTCTCTCTCGCTCTCTCCCTTCCTTCCCCCTCTCTCTCCCTTTTTTAAAAGTGAGTAATACCTGATTAACCACTGGTTTGATGAAAGTCTGTTTCAAAACACGACTCAATTGTTCGGAATTAAAATTAGATACACCAATGCTTTTGACCAAGCCCATTCTAAACGCATCTTCCATTCCTCTCCAGGTCTCGACAACACTTATGTCCATATCAATGGAGGACCCATTTGGGTGTTTCGGGTGGTTTTCTGGCCCTTCGATATAAGCCATCGGCCAATGAATTAAAGCTAAGTCTAAGTAATCCATTTGTAAGTCTTTTAATGAATATTTAATGCATTCAATGACTCGACTCCTTCTATGAAAGGTATTCCACACTTTACTCGTCACAAAAATGTCAGTTCTTTTGATTTTATTCTTTTCAAACAATTTTTTCAATGAATTTCCGATAAGTTTTTCATTATTGTATTCAAATGCGGTATCGATATGTCTATAGCCCACATCAATGGCATCTTCTATGACCCGATCCATTAATTGTTGTTCCCTTATATCATAAGTACCAATTCCTACCATTGGTATATACATTCCATCGGCTAATCTATTGGTTGGTGCTATTTGACCTAGATTGTCATTGATTGTCATTATGATTGTAATTGATTAAAGATACTAATGAGTGGTCGTATCGTCACTTAAATATCAATATATAGTTAATAAGTATTTTATATTATTAATTATCAAAGAGTTAGATAAAAGTGGACTCAATAAACAAAATAAAGGAAAACAGAACTGTATTTTCAAAATGAGAAAAAAAAGTGAAAACAAGTTTTTCAAGTTTGATCATTTTAAATAAAACAATTTTATAATTACTCTAATATTGAAATAAACTTATTTCGAGTGAAAACAAGGTTTGAGGTAATTTAAAAGACAAACAATAAACTAATTAAAATGTCCTCAAAACTCAATAATCATTATTTTAACAAAAATTATGATAGAATTCGGTTAGAATTAATGTATAAATTTAATAATTAAATAGAGATTTATTTTATGATTAATTTTTATAATAGTTTCTCTATATGAGTTTTAGGTTATTTTAGACATTGATTTATTATCAATAATTATCATATAATAGATATAATCAATTTAATAACATACCCGTGCAATTTTGTGCACTGCCTTTTGACCATATCATAAAAGAGAAGAATAAGATGTAATAATAATACATTTTTAAAACAATGTTTTAAACAAAAGATCAATAAGTAATGAATTTAATCAATAGATTCATCCTTTTATATAGAGTTTGAGAAAATTGGTTATTCAAGTCATGAATTGAAATTTCTACCATTAAATGGCTTAATAAGTTGAAGGCCTTTATTGTCGTTAGATATTCTCAATAAGAAAGTGAATGTCGTTTGCATTGAAACAATCCGGTTAATGCAAATTTCAAAGAATATGTGGACACCATTTTTTTTATTTCTAAAGAATGAGATAAGACTTATTTCATCAGAAGTAATTCAATTTAAAATTAATTTGAGCATAGACAGTTTTAATAAAAATTATTATATGGTTCAGCATTTTAAGTACACAATTCTTTAGTTATAAATTATAATATTTATCAATATTAAAATAAAAGTTTAATTTATGTCAATTATTAGTAAAAATATAGCAAGGCAAATACTGAAGAATACACAGTTTAGATAGAAAAATAGGTAAAGTTTACCTTATATCAAAATAAGAGAAACCCCTCTACAAAAAATAAGAAAAAAAATGAGAAAAATTATTAAAAGAAAAAATTTCAAAATATATACTTATACTCCTTTTACCTCATAATATAACCTTAACTCGAATAAAAAACCAAATTGGATCAAGCTCCTTTGTCATGATAAGTTTTCTTCAAATTTTTAAACAACTTAATTAACAAGATTAAAAATTATTATATTGAATTAATTTTATTAATAAAACTAAATAGTTAATATTTTTAAATAAAACTTTATTGACTTTTCTTATTCACATCTAATAATGTGAATGTTGTATGAAAAAGTTAAATATGCTTGCTCATGTCAAATATTATTGAAAATTGTTTCAAAAAGTGGTCAAATGGTTGCATTGATTTATTGGCATAACTTTAAATGTATATTTCAATTGATATATAATTACATTCAAAGTACAATCATAGTAATGATATTATATTATTATTCAAAGATTTGCCAAGTGAATGTATAAAATTATACAGTCTTGTTTTAATAAAAATAATCATTTTTTCAAATTTTGAATCCTTGAAAAAATATCGAAATAATTACATAACTGTAATAATTTGTGAAAAAATTATTAAGAATTAGTTGAGTGAGTAAATTTATGAATTTAATGAGAATTAGAGGTAAACCAGTTATGTGTTTCAATAACAGGCATAATTCCACCGATTATTGTAGTATTCACGGCCACAACTACACCATCGATAGTAATTAAATTTAAAAACCCATAATTTTCTACAGCATTTGGGGTTATGCGGACAATGAGGACAGTCTTTGTAAGAATTACATTCGTTTATTCCTTTAAAAGAAAGAAAAATGATGAGACAAACATTTACACATTATATTTTAAAGATCATATTTTTAATTCAAATCAAAAAGTCTCTAATTTCTATATTATATTAATTGAATATTTATAAGTTATAAATTATAACATTAATTAATTGAAAAAATATTCAAAACGTCAGTAATTTTTCCTTTTTCTCAATATTTAAGTATTTTTTCAGGTTTTACACCACTTTCACTAAATTAATTGAAGGGATAAATAATTTATCTTTTATTCTAATAATTTTCTAAATTAAAACTACAATTTCCAAATTAAAATTAAAACTAAATCTAAAAGTTCTGTAATAGATATTTTGTTCCAGGTCTGTTTCATCACCATTTAATAACATAGTTTTAATCAAATAATTATATTTCATTTAATAATTATCTATCACAATTTAAATACCTCTTACATGTATCTATTATATAGTATGGATGTGGAGACAAAAGCCTTGCATTCTTAGCCCTCCACAGTTATAGATAATTTGGAACTGAATAAATAATATGAAAGATAACCCCAACCCAATGTAAAGTATATAACAAAGTTTTGTTTATAAGTAAGTATACAATACTTAAATAAATTAAATAGATTGAGTTTAGATTTATAGTCTTAAAAAAATAATTGTTGGGTTGTTTTAATGTGAAGAAAATGTTTACTTACGATTGAACGGCAAAATAAAAGGTTTCTGATTGTTGTTATTAACTTTATCTAATAATTCAACTAAATTTGGTTCTCTCTCTGAAAATTGTTTGAGAGTTTCGCAACAAAACTGATTGAAATGAAATAAAAATAAAATGACAAAAAAATGTAAAATCATTTTTTAATTTTATTAACTCAATGTTCAGTCAATAGACTCTAAATGAAATGTAAATCCATTTGAAGTAAATAATAAAACGACCCAATTATTAAATAGTAGGTAACCCTAAATCGAATATTTAAAAAAAGCTAACATTCATTTATTAAAAACAATTCAAAGAATGTTAACTTGCTAAATTTAAATTCAAATAAGGTATTTTTTGTTTAATATTTTAGAGACTTTGTTTGAGTAAATCTTTTATGGGTTTAATTTCAGGTTTAGTAGCTATTATTATATCATCATCTATTTAAAATGAGAGGTCAATAATCATAATTGAGTTCATAGGGTTTAAAAAGAATTGAAATACAGATTAACATGGTAATATAAAGTGATATAAGTTAATATTGAGCATTGAAAGGATAGTCGGGATGAGTGTGAATGCCTTCAATATCATAAATACGCTGTTTTTGTGGCATTGAATTAATTTGATTTATCTCTGATTCTGTTAATTGAAAGTCGAAAATATCGATATTTTCTAATTGTCTGCTCTTTCGTCCACTTTTAGGGATAACAACGACTCCTCTCTGGTGTTGCCAACGAAATACCACCTGAGCTGAAGTTTTATTATATTTATCTGCGATACCTTTAAGAATGGGATCATTGAGAAGCTCTTTATCAGCCCTACGAAGAGGTGCGTACGCCTCCAGTTTAATGCCTCGTTTATTGCAGTAAGTAAGTAGTCGTCTTTGATTGAGATTTGGGTGACATTCCACCTTTTATCATATATAAGCAAGATAGTCTTAGTTTATCATAATAATTAAGAAATATATTAACCTGGTTAATAGAAGGTTTAATTTTTGCATTTTTTAAAAGTCTGTGAAGTTGTCTGGCGTTAAAATTAGAGACTCCAATGGACCTGGTCAGACCTTGCTCTACAGCATCTTCCATACCTTTCCAAGTTTCTATATAACTAGCTCTGGACCATTTTCTTGGTATGATAGTACCGTTTCTATATTTAGGATAATTGTCAGACCCCTCACGAAAACCTGTGGGCCAATGGATTAAAGTGAGGTCTAAATAATTGAGTCCTAAAGTGTTTAGCGATTGTTTAATGCTATCCAACACTTTTTCTCTTCTTTGATATGTATTCCAAACTTTACTCGTTATATAAAAGTCTTCTCTTTTAAACTCATTAGACTTTAAGGCCTGACTCAAAGCCAGACCTAAGCCTTTTTCTGTGCCATAAAGCCATGCGGTATCGATATGTCTATAGCCAACATCAATAGCATCGGATATTGCCCTGGATATTTCCTGATCATTAGATCCCAATTGCCAGGTACCCATTCCCACACAAGGAATACGACAGCCATCGTTTAGATGAAATACTGGCGCTTTAATGCGTTTTTGTCGAGTTTTTGTCCGCTTAAGACCTAAATATTAATTGAAATTATCATAAAATTAAAAAAACTCAAAACATAAGTTTATCTCAAAATATTCAAAATATATGAATTATGAATAACTTTAACAAATAAGTGAACCACAAGTGAAACACTTTCACACAAATGCATGTATTGCCCCAAAGCATAGGTTAATTTCATTTTAATAAGGGATGTAATCAATTAATCCATTATCAGGAATACAGAGCCACTCCCTTACCCTCCCTAACCCATTACAAACTACTACATTAACTATGATAGTGAACTACTTTAAACTAATGATTGTTATTGAACTAATATGAGTTAATATGAGCTAGTTTATATAAAAATCACATGAATCATATTTCAATAAACTTATCTTTTAATTAAAAATAATGAAATCAATAAATGATTGATCAAAATTTTGAGCTCAAATTTAAATAAATTTTATTTAATTTTATTCAATATATAAGTAATTAAAAATAATTATTGTTTTTTGTCTCTTATTAGAGACACAGAAAAATAAACTTGGTTATTAAATACTACAATCATAAAAAATATTGTAAACTAAATTTAATTCAATCGTTTTGTACGTTTTGTACGTGGTTTATATTTTTAATTAAAAAAAATGAATTTATTATAAACTCTGATTCAATTAATTAGATTTCTTTTATTTTTGATTAAACTTATAATAAAATTCTGATAATGACAAGAGTTGCAAATATTGCAAAAGAGTTTCAAATTTAAAGAATTGAATTAAATTAAATCTTTTATAAAGAACCTTGCCCAATAAGAAAGTAAACCCTGATCCATGAAAAAATCAAAAATCCCTCAACGTGAGTCGATTCTAAATTGAATTAGCTTTCTAATGGTA
>JAQFZM010004127.1:0-10009 GCA_034695785.1 Galumna obvia
TTATTTTCAAAATAGATTGCCACCCAATGAGTTCCTTGTTGAGTTTTTGCATCAGTATTGACAATTAAACCAACTTCACCTTGAACATTTTTAGGTAATTCGTCTCTAGCAAACACACCCAAAAACTCTGGATACGTTGATAGTATATTTCGAATTTCTTGTGAATTCATTTTTATCGATAGTCCATTACCGCTTTTCGCTCTGGACCTAAACTTATTTGATTATCAAATTCACAATAAATAAGTGCATTAACTGCTTCACTTAGGGCTTGACTGAATTGAAATTCAAATCTCAAAACACCTGATTCTGGATTGTTTACATGACCAATCGTATAATAACCCTGCGAATAGTCTCAACTTAGGTTGAATAACCAAAGTGTGTAACCATTAAGAAATTTCTCAGGAGTTATAATAGTAGTTCCTTGATTATTATTGAGATGGCCAATTGATCGATAAAATTCATAGAGTTCAGTAGCATATATTCCATTGGTAAAGTCACAACGGTATCCATCAATTGAATAAGGTGTTCCATCGATATAACAAGTTATTTGTGTGCAATTTTTATGATCAAAATAATAGCCATTTTTAGTATAGTCGCCACTTTTGTTTTTATTTTTGATAAACCCAACCGCAATCATACTGGGTATTTGTCCCATTAAAGCGTTTTCAATTGTTTGGGTAGTTATTCCATAGTCAAGTGTAATTGATCTTACTTCTACCCTTTTTATTGGGTATTTAATTAGAGAGTCTTCTTCTGAGACAATATTATGTGCTTCAATAATTTTAGGGTTAGCTCTAAAATGTAGTGCACGAAATTCAATTGCTTCAAATACAAATCTAGGGCGAAGTGTAGCATCAGTTGTCATGAAAATAAATTCAAGTTTATTCAAAGTAAGTTTTATTGTAAACTTGCAACCCCTATCATATCCCTTGGCTGTTTAAATAATTCATGGTTTGGGACGCCAATCATTTCAATTGTATCTCCTCTAGTAGGATCTGTTGTCAACTTTCCTTCAATAAGCTTTTGCATATTTTCATTTAGAGCATTTCTGAGAGAACCAGTCAAATCATCAGCAAAAAACCATTTCAATCTTAAATGAGTTTTAAAATCTTGTTCATCACACGTGAGCAGTGTTTGGATATATGATGAGTAAAGATAATTTTGTAGAGCTGTAGTTGTTTCGGCATCACCAATAGCCAAACCAAAATCTGATATTAAAGCATCTTGAAAATTATCACATTTTGAAACTTTTTTCCAATCTGCACTAGTAATCGTTCCAGTAGTTTTTTCCAGGAGAACATGACCTCTAAAATAAAGCGGTGATTCACAAAGTCTTGTATATTCATTATATGATGTATGAAATATTATTTCAATTTGACGGCTAGAGTTTAGTTGAGCAATAGGTCGATACTTTTTTATATAGGTATGGCTATGACTGTCTTGAGCGGATGGTGAGACAAATAAATCTAGGGTAGGAAGAGTAGTTATAGGCGTCCTTTGCTTTTTTAAAGCCATTTTTCAAGCGAAAATAGACGAAATGTTTGTTGCTGTTTTCACTTTTTTTCGACCTTTACGGCGACTGCCTTTTTTTCTTTTGCCCAGGGTTGGCTTTCTGTTTTGTTTTTTACTCTTTTTCTTATTGAAATTCTTTCAGCGGCGTTTACCCTCTCCAATTTGAAAAATTACACGTCTTTTCCTTCCTTTTCCAGTTTGAGCAAATAATTTTGCTCGCGCAACTGCATCATTAGCCATAGATTTTGCAGTAATACTTCCTCTTTTTTTAAAAGAGTTCAATACATTCTCACCTTCTAATGCGTCACTTGCAATGTCGACACCAGTATTTAAAGCTTGTCTACCAACATATTTCAAAACCGGTAATATTTCAGATCTAAATACATTTCCAAAGAATCCTCTTCCTCTTTGAAAGCGTAAACCTTGATAACCCGCTATACTTGATCCAACTTGTGCCTTATAGTAGGCTATATATGGATTTGAAGACATCTTGTTTTTTTTGGAAATGTAAATGCAAATAAACTCTTCCAAATGCAAAATCAATTAAGCGGTTAGTATCGTCTTTAATAGAAATTTCTATTTCTGAAATTTCATGTGAAACCAGTGGAAAATATTCAGGGCGTAAATAGGGTATTTCGATTTGATGACAAAATTTTTCATCTGAAGGAATTCTAATACGACGTATAAGGGGAACTTCAGTGTTGCCTACTAAATTAGGTCTGATGATATCGGTATAAACAAACAGAGATTTTATAGTTCCAAAAAGAGTCACAGCATTATTTCCATGAACATATTGATGTTCCTGAAGCCTCTTTATTCTTCCATTTATATCTCTTTTAGTTGTAACTTTTACCAACTTTAGGATAATCACTTTTCAAATTATTTAATAAATTAAAATCTTGTTTTTGTTTCATATCATTCAATAAGTTTTCATTATTTTTGACTTCGTTCATTTGAGTTGTAGAAATTATTTCACCATCGCTTAATTGATGATCGTGAATTCGTTTTAATTCACCGTTTATATCTCTTTTAGTTGTAACTTTTTTAACAACATTAGGAGGCTCATTTATTGAGGGTTTATTAATTTTAATTTTTGAAATTTCATTATTATTTAAAGGGGGCAAATATTGTTTTTCTTTAATATCATTAAAAAAATTTTGTTCATTATCAGCTTCACTCATTTGTGCAGTAGATATTATTTCACCATCACTTATAGTAAATCCTTTAACCTCTTTCTTTTCTTCAGGTTTTTCAGAATTCACAGTTTCGTTTTCAATTTCTGCTAGTACAATTTCGGTTTTAATTATCGGTGTTACATCATCAATATTAGGATATTGATTTCCATTTTCATCAACTAGACCTAAAAGATTTGCCAAAAAATTATCAAAATTTGGGTATAAAAATTTTCCATTTGAAGTTTGCCCAAGTTTTATTAATACTATATTTGTTTGATAATTGTAAAACACTTGAAGTGGCCAAGAAATTCCAAATAATTTGTATGAAAATTTTTCATAAATATGATTAATTTTATCAATAATTTCTTTAATTTCATAGTTTCCTTTTTCAAGATAATCTTCTAATTCAAACATATTTTTTCAGAATCAATGAGTTTACATTTTTAATTCTCTAATATATTATACCAAGATTTAGTATATGAGATTTCCGTTAGGCCCACTTCCCATTCGTTTGAAAGTCTCAAAGTTCGAGGAAGTCTTGTTTTGAAATGCCCAATTTTATTTAAATTTTGGGGATTCGACTCGACATTGGAACATAATAAAATTGAGAAATTTTCTTCACTCATTTTTTCTTGTTGTCAATTTAGGGTTAGGTAAAATATATCCAATGCTACTACTTAATAAAGCGGTCCACATACTGGTATCACCGATTTGAAATGTTAAATTATATATAGACATGCAAACAACAATTAATATTATAAGCATTTGAAATACAAATAATATTAAATTAGAAGGATTTTCCGGCCACTCTTTTAACTCTGTTTCTTTCAGAGGTTTAGAATTTGACTCATTGGTAGCCATTGATTATATGAATTTGAATAACCTTTAAACTTTACTAAGGCTTCGCGTCGCCCACTTTTTTTCCTATATCTCAAAATTTTTTCTACTAAATAACGTGTATTTTCATCAACAAACACTTTTTGAACTTCTTCAGGATAGTAACGTTTAGGCAAACTCTTATTATCAAGTGATAATATATATTGAGGTTTCCCAATTTTATTTAATATTTTTGAAACTTTATAAATTGTATCGGTCCACAAAGGATAATAACCTTTATCAAACGGTTTAAGTAAATATCTTTGTCTCACTGTATCGCCAAATTTTAAATGTTTTTCGATTTGATTCTCTTTCATTATTGTGAATAGGTCAGGAGCACCATACAGATTTTTAAATACATCCCTTTCATTACTTGGTATGACATCTATGGGTCTCATTTTAATACTGCGATGATATGATCCGTTATAAAATTTAATAATTTTAGATAAAATATTGAGATAATTTTTTGTACCAAACTTTGTGAAATACCGGAAAATTTTACTTTTTATAGTTCTTATAGCTCTTTCGGCAACTGCACATTTTACATCAGAATTAGGTGTTGTGTAAAAATTTACACGATTATCTTCGCAAAGTTTTTTGAATAATTTATTCTCAAATTCCTTACCTTTATCTGTTCTTAGCTTAGATGGACGTCGACGTTTAAATAAATCTTTAAACTTTGACACGATTTCTAAAGAATTTTTATTCTTTATTGGATAAACAAAAACAAATTTAGAAAATACATCTATAATAATTAGTATATATTTATTACCATTATAATGATAGGAATATTTTTGAAAATCCATTAAATCAGATTCCCACATTTCATCAATATAGGAAACATAAATTTTATTTCTTTTAAATTTTTTTCTTGAAGGTTTATGCAAAGTATATGTATGTTCAGATAAAAGCCAATTATTTACATCTTTAACAGTTATATAAGGATTAATTTGTTTAGCGTATAGATATAACTTTGAAACACCACCAAATGAAGCAGGGTGTTCAGCAGAAAAGTATATTTTAGATAAGAGTTTATCATATTCACTCTTCGCCATCGTTATGGAGAATATCCCATTCTTGATTTATATCAGGGTTTTTAAAATCATTTTGAAATTTATTCAGGGGTTCTTTATCCGATTTTAGTGTCCCGCATTAGAATCTCCAGGAGAATCAATATTTGGAGATGAAGGACTCTCAGATTGATTTATCTTTTTGGGAGGAGTCATTTCGTCTTTCAATAAATCTCGCCAATCAGGTGGGGTTACTCGTTTTCTTTTACGTTTAGGTAAAGCAATTGGTCTTTGAGATGCTGTGTCATTATTTTCATTTCAATTAGTTTAGCCCTAATTGCTTCGTTTCGAATAAGATTTGGATTAATTTTAACTTCTTTCATTAAATTAATTTAATCGATTATTCCTTTTTGAATTCTAGCAGGTTTTTGGGTCAAGCTTAACAGCTGTGCAAGATTTACATTGGAATTGAATGAACCATCAGGTCTTTATATCCCCAAATTTTCATCTATACCTTTAAATAATACAAGTTGAAAACATATTTTTAAAATATTCATCAAGCTCTCCAACCGAGTTTTGGTGGCAATTTGATTTTCACCCATTTGAACAACATCAATCACATCTGTTATATCACTATTTTCCATAGCCCCACCAAGTTGTCCATCTAAATCATAAGGCAAAACTTGAAATGATTTAATATCAGCCATTTTTTGGCAAAATTGATGATAGCACACTGATCAATGATGGTATTAATATTGGTAAAATTCCAGATCTTTTTGAATTATTTTTTGTCTTTGTAGATAACAATTTTTATTTTTCAAATTGCAGATTTTTTTAAGAACCTTTTTCTGTTTTTTAAAAAACTTATAATGACTCTTATCAACTTTGATTCGATCTTTTAAAGCATTATGAGACAATTCATGGAAGGCGTTAAAAAACAGCTTATCTACTCCTACTTCCTTCATTGCCATAATTTTGTTTCTATTTTTCTTCGATAATTTTGAGAGCAAATTAAAGAGAGGCAAAGTTTTTTGCAACGATTTGGAAACTTTCATTTTTATATTTCAAGTATAATAGGTGAAATTAAGTTTAAATAAGAATATTTAGGTTCAACTTCTTCAGGAAATATTTTCGTTCGAAGCACTACTATAGGATTTGATTTTTGATGAAAATCAAATAGTAAATAGCTGAATGGCTGTTTAGTAGATTTTCGAAAAATATTTAATATCTGCTTCGTTTTAAAGCGAAAAGTTTGTCTTGCCAAATGTTCTACTTGGCTTACATTTCTTATACCTCTCATGAAAACAAAATAATGGCTATTTATAGCTATTGTTCCCATAATATTTTTTCTATTAAACAAATTTTGAACAATAAATATAACACTTATTTTCATTGAATGAGAATGTACTGTAAATAAATGGCTGAGTTCAGATGTTATGTCATTCATTAAATCATCAAGAACTATAAGGTCAGGTTTATATATCTTCATATCATTTAACGAAGGAATACTTTTATAATATATTATATCAAGGTTTTCACTTTAATTTGATGGAATTTTTTCCTTATAACACCAAAGTACACGAAATTTGTTTTGGTTAATATTAATTAAATATTTCCAGTTATTTATAACTTTCTTAGTAAACTCTGTTTTTCCACTTTGGGTCATTCCAGCTACAATCATCGTAAAGGGATGATGAAATTTTAAATCAGTTAGACTTACGTTATTACTCATAATGATTGAGATCTTCTAAAATTGAACTTGAATTTGAGAGCAATTGACTTATTTCTGTCCAATCGAAAACAATTCCACGGTTTTTATTACGCAACTTGAAATATATATTAATGAATACCATATAAGGTTTTCTTAATCTGAATACTCTTAATCTATGTTTAGGCGTTGATAAAATATCAGTAAAAGTTTCATTATCAGTATTTAAATTGATAAATCGATAAAAATATTGAAATTGACCTGGTGTTAATACAATAGAATTATGTGTAGCTCTTGGTGTTATGAATCGATGTGTCCCATTATCCACGACATCATTTGTAAGCTGCCTGATTTTAAGGAAAGTGTAATTTTCGTCGGTTTTATAGATACATAATTCTTTGTAATAATAATCTTCAAATCCATATTTATGTTACAAATTATGGCAACCTTTTTGGGTTATATTAGTTGAAAAAACCAAAGGTAAAATTAGTAATAATATTAAATTCATTTTATTTGCCTAAATCATTCAATAATGAAGAACTATTCGATATTAGTTGAAATATTTCTTTGTAATCAAGTTTTATACCACGAATTTTATCGCCATAAATATTACTTCGATTGTGGAAATAATTTTTAAATATAGTCACAAAAAATGGTTCATCCCAGCGTAGGAGAATTAAATCATAATTTTCACCAAATTCTTGCAATCGAGAATGAGTTTGACTTGAATATGATAGAATTAATTTACTAAATTCATCAGGTGATAATTCCACATAGTTTTGGGTTGATTTATATATTCCAGTATTCGTAAATTGTTTTTGAACAATTTTTAAATATTTTCCAGTAGAATTAGAATTATATAAGGTAACCCATAAATTCACATTTGTTTGGTCTAATTCGTTTTTCAAAAAAAATTCATAAATAAGTTGATGTTCCTGTTCAATAATACCTTTAGATATTTCAATGCTGCAAAGCAAGAGCACAATTAATGTTAAATGCTCCATAGTAAATGTGGCCTTGTTAAAAGATTTCATTATTTTATATTGATTTAAATGTTTTATTTGGAAAATAAAAATTCACAAAATTTCTTTGTTTAATTAATATATAAAATTGCTTTAAAAAATAATTTCTGAAAAATAGTTAAAGGATAAAAAAAGAATAATAGGTATTGAATATTTAATTAGTATTTATAGAACGGAAAGGAGCTTGTTTATCGATAGAAGCGCAGTCGCAAACATCTAATCCTGTTTTTTTTGCTGAAATTTTCTGGGTCAATTCCATAATATTTGAGAAACCAACCTTTATTTGTGCGAGATTGTAGCAAAGAAGGAGCGATTGCTATGTTGAATTGATTGGATTGATTATCATTTCCATCGGTAAAGATGGCAAAAAAAACCAAGATCCTCCGGTTCTTTGACGTTTTCGGTGTCATTCAGAGCAGTCACAATTGCATCAAACAATGCAGTACATCCAGATGGACAATAGTTGAATGAAGTAAATTTTTTAATTTTCGATAACTTTTCTCCTTTGTAGATTTTGTTTGTTTCTTGCTTGAATTTGTAGAGATAAAATAACACGCTATCATATGGAGGTGTATTGAGTTGCTCTTCAATCAAATCGTTTAGAGATTTAATAACATTTTCTCGATGTTCTAGCATACTGGCACTTTCATCAAGAAGAAGAACTAAATGTGTTTGAGCCATAATTTATAATTGAGGTTTTCTTGAAAATTTTGCGAATTTATACACAAAATTTAGGGAGGATCTTACCTATATGGGCAGTCTTAATAAAAAACATCTTTAAATAGGTTTTTAAAATTGCTTTACATTTTAGACTAATGTAAAAGAAAAGCATGAAATGATACTCTACTTAAAAATGAGAAGTTCCTTAGGTTTTGTACCCAAATGGTAATGTTTTATAATCACTTTGTATCATACGCTTATCAATAATTACATTATACATTTTTTCGTAATCCTTTTGAAATACTTCACTGTATTTATTGGTTACAAAATTCATTTGGGGAACATTAATGCTTGGTTTGTCTGAAAAATTAATCGAATAATCAATTAATCTTTTCATTGAATCAAAATTAATTTTTTTATTTTTATCAAAATTCAAAGTTATTCCTTTTGCTTTTAAAATATATTCAGATGTATTAGAATTTGAATAATATATATTATAACAATATGACTTGGGACCAGTACATACCATTCTTTTAATATATGCATTAGGTTCAATTTCTGTTTTAATTTCATCTTTAAATTCACCAATATATTCGCTAATTGGTGGTAATTTTGCATTAATTTTATGTTTTATAAATAAACTGTCAGTATCCATATAAATTATTTCTGAATCAGTATCTTTTGTCAGTTCTAAAATCCATTTTCCAATATATATTCTTGCTTCAGCTGTTGTAAATGCAGCATTAATTATATTAGATGAACGATTTTCTTTTCTAAAATTTTTCTTCGTATTATAACTAACTTGTATTTCATAAGATGAAACAAGATAAACATCAGCAATATCTAGCTTATCATCACTTATTATTTGAAAAAACTTTTCGGGTTGACGTATAATTTCAGTTTTTTTATAAAGTTCATCATTCTGGGCGAATTTACCCCAAAAACTATTGGCAGCTAACTTATGAATATTTCGCTTACCTGGGTTTTGCTCAATATTATCAATATCAAGCTCAATCCATTGAATATTTTTATATTCCTCAATATATTTAATCTTTTCATCCATAGTCATATTTTTAGAAGGCCAACCTGAAGCTTCAATTTTTCTTTTAATACATTGTTTCATAAATTCAGAAAATATATCTTTGGACATTTGTTCAAAATGCCATACTTGATATATTCTCATAATTTTATATCCTAAACTTAATCAAAATTTTAATTCAGATGTTACCCAGATGCCTATTAGAGCTCGTTCTTCGCTTTTATGATTGCAATAATAACATTTTTCTTCAGCGCATGTATGACATAATGTATATATGAGTTTCTTATTTATTGTTGAGGGTAGCATTGAAAATAATAAATTAGTTGGTGGTAAGACAACACAATGAATAATCCCATTATATTTATCTATAATATTATTTTCGAAATAGTTTATTATTATTGGATGACCTACAGGATAATGGGAATTCATTAAAATATAAGGATATAATGAATTAATATCCAAAGAAGAAATAATATAATTTTCATTTGCTTCAATACTTGTAATAAAGACTTCTGTTCTCCCTCCTTTTAGGACAGATTTCAAATCAAATGGTGGAATACTATTTAAATCAAGATAATTTCTTTTAAACTTTTCTACATTATGTCTGATTTCTTTATCAGTTTCGATCATTTTTTTAAATTGACATTCCCATAAATATGTTATTTTAAAGTTTTCTTCTTTAAGATTTTTAAATCTCATTTGAATTTTTTCATATTCTTGTTGCATTGATAAACCTGATGTATGACAAAATATAGCATGTCTTTTACTTGAATATCAATGTGGACAGCCATGATAATAGCATCCTAAAAATTCTAAAACTTCTTTTGTTTCTATAATAAAACCAACAAATACAAAGTCTTTATAACGAAATTCGAGAAGAATTTTGTGTGGCTTTCTTAGTTTTTGCATATGATTTAGCCAACATTTTCCAATTAAAGATTGATTTCTTTTAGGGTCATAACCTTCTCTTGGTATAATCGCAATAGTTTTTGGTTTAAGGAATTTCA
>JAQFZM010004128.1:0-10008 GCA_034695785.1 Galumna obvia
AGAATCCACTCACGTTGAGGTCTTTTTGATTTTTTCATGGATCAGGGTTTGGCTTCTTATTGGGCAAGGTTCTTTGTTTTATATATGATTATAAATATAAATCGCTTTAAATTATTGAGTTTTTAATTTAGTTTTTTTAAGTAAAATTATTCACAAAATGATAATTTATAACAAAATTAAAACCAAATGAATATTAAAACCACAAAATGAGAAGAAGTGAAAATAAAGATATAGTTTTAAAATAAATCGTCATATTTAAAATAAAATCCAAGAATATTTTAGAAGTTCTTTACGGTCTTTCCTTTAAAAGGATATCCTTGTTATTGATTTCAATTTCGTTCGTTGAAAAAATCGATTAACTTTTGGAATGATTGAGCCTTAAATTATCAAAAAAAAGAGAGAAATCATATTTAAAGTAGCGGATTCCAAGTGTTGGCTCAGAAAAAATCTAATATGGCTTTGAAGACATCTTTTTGTTTCGAAAAACATCTCATTTTAAGTGATGGGCTCCACTTTTACCCAATTGTTTGAGAGATTTGATAAAAAGGAACTGAAAGCTAAATAAATTTATCTTAAGAAAAGAAATTGTGTCCAAAAGTGATATCAATGCTTTTCTTTTTAATAGAAATCAAAACTTATTTCTTAAAGTCGTGAAACAGAATTCTTTTTATCTCTCCTTTGGTTATCTTGGAGAGATCTGACTCGAAGATATCGATGTTGAATACATTGAAAACATTGTTTTGTTATTGGTATTGGTGCGGTTGGTGTCTTTCAACAAATATATCAATTGATTCGATGCAATTCGAAGAAGTAGAGTCGAATCGATATTTTGTGCCATATTTGGTTACGAAGACGTATAATAGGAGATGGGATAAGTTTTGATTCGACGATTATCTTAATTTAAGAAATTGAAATCAATGGCCCTCTTTTGATTTGGATATTATCAGTTAGGCAATAATCATCCAAGTAGTAATTATTTCTAAACGTGATATCAATGCTTTGCTTTTTAATAGAAATTATGCCTTATTTGCTGGTCGTGAAACCGATTTATTATTAGGGATTTATTTAGACCTCTCCTTTGGTTTAGTTGATGAGATATGACTCGAAGACATCGAATTTGAAGACATCGAAGTTGAAGACATCGAAGTTGAAGACATCGAAGTTGAAGACATCGAATTTGAAGACATCGAAGTTGAAGACATCGAATTTGAAGACATCGAATTTGAAGACATCAAATTTGAAGACATCGAAGTTGAAGACATCGAAGTTGAAGACATTGAAGTTGAAGACATTGGAAACGTTGTGTTTATATTGGTATCGTTGCTGTTACTGTCGTCCAATCAATATACCAATCGATTCGATGTAATTCCAAGAAGTAAAGGCGAATCGATATTTTGTGCCATATTTGGTGAAGAAGATGTATTTTAGGAGATGATTTTAGTTTTGATTAGACGATTATTGACTTTCGGTGAATCATTACTGAAATAAAATAAAGTCAAATAAAGTTTATCTTAAATTAAGAAATTGTATACTAACCTGATTTCAATAGCCCTCTTTTTGACGACAATTGGCTTCAATCGGTGTTTTATCGGTTAAGGAATAAACATCCTAGTAGATTTCAAAGTCCATAAGTGGTCTCAAATTTAAAGTCGCCGCTAATGTCATCTTTGAATCACTAATTGTCGGCATTTCTGGAGATAATTGAATCTAATTTCTGTTGAAATTTGAGTTTTGTTTAAACCTAAGGTCGACTTTACATCGAAAGTGGTTTTCATTTGAAGAAATTTTTATTAAACTTTAATGAAATTTAAACAAAAACTAAATTCAAATTTTGCACAAAAAAATGTTTTCAAAGCAAAGACTGAAAGCAAAGACTGGAAGCCAAGACTGAAAGCAAAAAATATATAGTTTTTTGAGTAATGTTTTAAAGGTTTTTATTTATAAACATGACTTCTATTAAAATTAAAGCAATCTTTTACAGTATAATCTCATTATAAAGAACAGGTGGCCTCCAAAATTTCTTTCGTTATAAATGGATTTATTATAACAACTTGTATAATATCATGATATGAGACCATTATATTTGCTTTTAATTCAATCATTGGCTTCTCAAAAAAATGTTTTTTATACATTAGTTTTAATTAATTTTTAATTTAAGAAAAACATAATTTTATTGAATTTATTATTTATTATGGCTTTTAAAGGATTAATAAAATATTTTAACTTACCCCCAGAGAACTTAAAGAGTTTTATGTACAACAAGATCTTGGTCCTTGGCTAGAAGTTGGTGTTTTGAGAATAAATTATCAGGTAAAAATTAAAATATTCTTGTCTTAAACTGAGTAAATAAAAGTTTTAGTACAGATATGGAGCAAAGAGAGAGACTTTCATGTTATTCTTTTATAACTGTTTTTATTGCAATTCTATAGTATGTGATGAATGAATCCCTTATTAAAAGAATGTTTTCAATATTTGCTACAAAACTGGAATTATTCACAGATTTAAAGTTTCTATTAGTTTATATTAGTTTCTATTAGTTTGTGTTCTTTAGTAATTTCTTATGATACCATTATGTTTTCTTATATAGAATTCAATCATTGGATTCATTATCAGTATTGGGATTCTTTAATTGAAATGATTGCAAAACATTTGATCCTTCAAACCATAGAAAAATTCCCAAATTATAATTGATTTGATATTTAATGTCAAAAAAAGTGAATATTTCTGTTTTAACGAATTATTTGGCGCAAAATAATGTAATAATTTTTTATAAATGTTATTTGAAATGAGATTATTTTCTCGAATTTAAAGCATCTTTGACTCAAAAAAAGGAATAAGGATATTTGTACCAAAATCTATATAACCAGGGATAAGATATTGACTCAAATATAATGTTCAGAATGCATTCACATAAATACCAGTAATGGTAGAGCGAAAACACTTTGCAACAAGCCATCCCCTAATCCATATGACTTGATTTTTGTTTGAATTGATCTCAAAATTCTTGGACAGATTTTTCCATTTCTAGAGATAATAACTTATAATGAGTTAATGGTTTCGTTGATTTGAACCTCTAAATCCATTTAAGGGTTCCTTTAGTTGACGGCAAATCTAATGCGATGTACTAATGGGTGAAATATGACTGAATTCAATAAGAATTAAAACCAGGAATGGCGAAGGGGGATACATCACCTACGAGGCCAAAATTGGCAAAATACCGCCAAATGCTTAGAAAAAGGAGAAATAGGACCACCATCTAGAAAATCGGGGCCAGCGCGAAGCGCCGAGTCCGAATTTGTGAAAATATTAGAAAAAATTGGCAAATATTTAAAGAAAGTTAGCAATTTTGACAATATTTTGAGTTAAAAAATCGTATATTTTGAAATTTCTTATCATTGATATCGATATTTTTTAGCAATTTTTACATAAAAAATTCACTATTCTGTGAAAAATTGGCAATATTTAGGTTTTTTGAGTGAAGTAGCATGAATAAATAATAAATTTAGTACTTAATAACGTTTAAATAACTTAAAATAGCAATTAAAAGCAAAATAGTGCAAAAATATATGTTTTTGAAAAATACCCTACTCTAATACCTCCCTAGGATTTTTCAAAAATTACCATACTCTATCACTCCCATAGAGCCTCAACCTTTCGCAATCCCTGGTTAAAACTAATTATTTATTCATCGAAAGATAAGGTCCTGTTTTATAGTACAAAAAGTTTGCAAACCTTTAACAAAATGATTGACTTTAAGAAAATAAAGCTAGATACATTTATTAAAATTTGGATTTATAAAATATCAACAAAACCATATCTGTGTTTAAAAAAGAAATGAATTCCCATAAATATAACAGGAGATAATTAAAGAAAACCACTGCCACTAATATTGCACACGAGTGTATATATATATTACAGCTTTTTATTTGATTTTTTCGTTAAAAACTGAGTTTTTTGTAATTTTTTCTCGATTTTTCTCTTCTCTCCAATAATAGAGTATCAGACTTTACGCGACAGGTGGTTATTCAGGGTATACCTTCTGTGGCGATCCCTGTTTAATTTCACTTATTAAGTTCATCTCCCTAGGCTATTATCAAGCATGAATATTAGCATCTATCTCTGTTATTATTATCTTTAATTTATTTATATTAAAATACCAAGGTAGATAATAAAATTATTAAATTTTATTTTTATAATTAATAATTTATTACTATTTATTTTCATCTAATAAATAGAATTTTAAATTTTGATGAATTTACTTTAAATCTAGCAGCATAACCTCAAACCTCGTTTAGTAAAAAATTAATTTAATTTAATCTTAAAATAATAATATTGTTTTATAAATAGCCATGATAATAATATAATAGAAACTTCAATAATAAAATCAATCTTGTTATCATAATTTGTAAGGAATAAATTTAAGTATTTATCCATGATGCAAATAAATATATAATTTAAACTAAATTAAGTCTATAATGATGAAATCAAATTTGTTTTCATTTACACAACTTGGAAAATACAAATATTCTAATATTAAAAACTTTTTTTTCTTCTAATAAAACTATGATAATTTCTATTTGCCATGGTAATAAAATATATTACGAAAATGAAATTCACCTTGATATTTGATTTTGTAAGAAAATAATCTCAGAATCTATTTTTGATTCACATAATTATATAATGTAAACAAAATCAATGTTTCTGATGAAAAATCAATGTTGTTTTTGATTTAATTTGTTTGTCTAATGTGGATTTAGTAAATAAAAAATGTATAGCATAAAAAAATCAATAAATTTAATTAGTTTATTATTTTCTAAGAATAAAAATAGAATAAAATCTAAGAGATATTACGGTTATATTGTATTCTTACCTTGAGTTCTTGTGATGAATTTCCGAAAGCTTTAGTTGTTACTACTAGTTTTTACAATTATTTTTCGACAATAAGTCCGTTTATTAGAAAATTTTCACTAGTGCAATTTAAGATCTTGTTAAAATTTTTTCATTAATATCTTTAAAATATATTTTCTTATTTGCTTGTAATTTTTAAATATTAAATAACTTTTATTAAAACTTTGTGTAAAATAAATATATTAAAATTTGAAAATTCATTTATATTTTAATTACAACAATAATAAATACAATTTTTTTTACTATAAATGTGATTATTATTCTAACGTTAAATAATATAAAATGGAAATGTTTAAAAATCATCAAAAATATATTAAATTGCTTTGTCATAATATAAGTGTAAACAATTCAACCGTAAATGATACATATTTTACATTAGAAGAAGGATTTTATTCTACGCATACTTTTCCGGAAATATTTAAATATGATAACTGCAACTGGTGTGGATCCATGATATTAATTATCAAATATTTAGAGATATTCACAAAAAAAGGTATTAATATATTATTTAATTATAACATAATTATAAGTAAGATTATAAGTTTTAAATTTAATAAAAAATTTATAAAAATTAATATTAATTTTAAAAACTTATCTAGGACTCATTTAGTTGGAAATACGTGTTTATCAGATAATTTAGAAAATTCTGATTTTGGGTCTTTTTTTTAATGATTTCTACACCTGATGAATTTGAATATGAAATTAACGATAATTTTTCTATAAAATATACTAATATCTTGGGATATAATGAAGAGGATAGAATTTTATCAAGATCAAGAATAAGTAAGTTTAATAAAAATATTATTTTTCCATTATATAAAAAATTTCTATATTATTAGTGAACAAATCATTATTCAATAAAATAATGTGCTTTGATATTGACGTTTATTACGGAATATTTGCATCCATTCTATTCCTCTCAATATTTTCAGCAATTTTTCAAAAGTCAATTAAAAAATTCTTTAAAACGTTTGGTCGAATTTATCGATAATTTTATCCGATTATTATTCGCTTCGATTTAATGAAACAAATAAAATATTGTCAGGTGTTTGGCTTATGTCGTTCACTGGATTTTTGTCTGCATTTGCGGGTATTTTAAGAGATAGAGTGATGAGTCCACAACAAATTGAAATTATAGATTCAATTGAAGATTTATATCAACGGAAAGATTTGAATATACAAATTAGAATAAATGATTTATAAAAACCATTTAATAAAATTTATATGAAAGGATGCCCATTTCAAAGTTATTTACAAGAATCTCACAAATTTGAAATTTTATGGGTTGATGAATTATGTCAAGGCGAAAAAAATAATTCAATGGCGAGAGAATTTTATTACAGATTAGAGAATAGGCTTAATGATGATAATTATGATTTTGAATCAATACGTGAAGGCAATTCGGTCATTTTAAAACCTAAAAATGAAATGGAGTTTTATAAACGTATGATTTTTGGAAATAATAATAGTTTTGTTGAAGATATAGACTACCATATTTCAAAAAAAAGAACATACACTTTACCAATAGTCCTTATTGATAAAAGTCAAACACCCGAAATTGAATTACATAAGAAGTTAAATTTATTGTATGATATTTATAATTTAAAATTATATTAACTAATATTTTAAATGTTTTTTAAGAATCGATGGTTTGAGGGAAAGTGGTATTTATGATGAAGTGAACCGAAGATTAATAAATCCCGAAAATAAACCGAAATATGATTTAAAAATAATAAATTTTTCTAATGATATCGAAAGCATAAAAATGAATCATCTCATGTCTATATTATATTTATATATAATTTTCACTTCTTTTTCAGTTATTTTTTTAATTTTTGAATATATAAACGATTTATTTAAATTGTTTGTTAATATTTACATTTTAAGACACTTTTTAATAAGCAATTTAATGTGAAATCTAACACATAACATAAATAACCATGAGAATAAATAAAATAATAATCATTATCTTATATTTGCTAATTTCTCATAATATATATCTAATTTAAAATATTGTTTAAATGTCTCATAATACCTAGTTCTTTTTCAATGTTATTTAAACTTATCTTAAGATTAAAAAATTATAAACATTCATTTGTGTTACAAAGTAATCTTGCACAATCAACAAATATTAAGTTCAATTTATAATGAAAATAAATAAATAAAAGTTTAACCTATATCAAAAGATATTTTTTAGACTTAATTATATTGTTTTCATAATTTTCTGTAATATGAGGAAAGGTTTTTTTCTTTCCTCTCAATTAGTAAATTTAAATGATTTAAAAGTAATTACTAATGAAATACAGTTAATTTCCAAATAGGGAACTCTCCCTATAGTGAAAATCTTTCATTTAATTACATAATTTTGTCCCGATTATCGATTATTTAAAACTATTTACGGCTGAACCTCATTAATATATTAATTAAAATACATAATAAAAAGTTTACTTATCTTATAATTTAATTCGGTAGGAAAAATAGGATGAATAGTATGAGAGCTTGAAATGATGTGCTTGATAATAAATACGCCAAAATATCATTTGAGAAACAAAGAAGCAAAGTCCCATCCCCGAGAAACTCATAATTAAATGAATTTGGTATCTTTAAAAAGCTTATAACCAGTAGATTTTAGAAATGAAATTTTTATCTGCTTATGACCATTAACTTTTTAATTATTGTTAATTTAAAATTGATATTTAAAGCTTTTAATGATTAAATATTTGTAACTAAACTTTGAATGAGCAGTTTTAACATTTACTATTTAATTGAAACCTGTCAAATATGAGTAAGATAAAAATTCCAAAAATATTAGTCATAAATTTTTAAATTAATTTGTAGGCAAAATTTCAATATTAAAGTTCAAAAAATATATTTTATTCATGAAAATGATATTTAATATAAAAGTGTTCAAAACATAAATTTAATTCACAAATAGAGCATTTTTAAAAAAAATTATCATTACAATTATCAAGATCACATTCTGAAGATTCTGGAAAACAAATAATTCCTACTCCTTGATAATCCATTTTTTGATTTAGTAATGTATTGGAAAAACAATATCTTATCATTTAACTAAATTTAATGCTTGATAATTGATTCCATATAAGTGACCAAATTTTCATTAAAACAAATCTATCATTTTTTTTCATTAATTTCATCTAAATAAATTTGTCTTCAAATTTTCCAATAATATATTTCAATTCATGATTAAAATTCTATCACATTGCTGAAGATAAAAAGTTGTTTTGGGAGGGATTTTCAAAAATTCCAAATTAATTTTATTAAAATCAAATGAATTTTTGAATTCATTATTTGAATGTGTTGTGAAAGGGTCTAAAAATAATAAAAATTAGGATTTTCAATATTTTCTGAGGAAATAAATTATTAGAATAGAGTTTGAGCCAAATATTCTCATGTTGATATCTGCATCTTGCCACTACTCGTACACGAAACTCTAATAATTCTATATTCTTTTTCTAATATTTTAATTTTTTCATATATTTTTGGCCCAAATCTTCCATTAATTTAATAATTAGATATAAATTATGACTAAATTTGTTTGATAATTCAATGTATTTCTTTATGAGTTACAAAAAATTTCATTTGAAATAGTATAAGGGGGTTAAATATTAGCTGAATTTTTATTATATTCTTTTCATAAAAATTTCAAGAAAACTGAATAAATGATCCTGTTTATTATAAATATAATTGAAATTTTTAAAAAAATTGAAAATAAAGTTAATTTAAAAATAATATTAATTCAAGATATTTAATAATCAAAATCTATAATATTCAAGCAATGTGTTTCATTCGTCATATTTATATATTAAAAAATTTAAAACCTTGAGCTTAAATTATTAACTTTAGTTAATACAACATTTAAATCAATATTTGAATTAATTTTACCTTCAAATATATTTGAATTTTTATAGATCTACATACATTAAAGAATATAAGATTTTTTATTGAATATTTTATTATACTGTTACATGCATCTATAGTAACATTATATTCAAACAATATATTAAAATCTTAATCATTTAAGCACATATTGTGTCATTTAACATTAAATATATTATATTTGAATTTTAGTTATGATTTTATTAAAAAAAAACTTATAAAATTAAAATTCTTTTATTTATTATTAAATAATTTATCTAATATTTAAAAAAATATAAAAAGAAAATTCATAATACTAATTTGAATTTTTGGAAGAAATATAAGAATTTGTGATTATATCAATCATAATGACATTAATATTCCAAAACTAAATTATGTGAATATAGACAGATGTGTCAGTAATTAAAATTATTGATTTTGATTTTTTTAAAATCAATAAAAATCGAATATTTTATTGAAGTTATTTTATAAATGAATATATAAAACCATTTTTTATTAAACTTAAAAATAATATTCAATAAATTTTCAAAACCAACCATTAAATAAAAATGTTTGTCACTCCAAACTTGAATCGAGAATTTATTATTAAAAATATTATTATTGACTCTTATTTACAACAGATTTATAGAAAATTATTTCTAAATAAGAGACAATTAATTAGTGAATATCTTAAATACATTAATTTATACTTGATTCTTTTAAAGTTCAGCATGATATTCGTTATAGATGATTATGAATCAAGGTTATATTTATTTGATATTACCTTGTTTATTGGTGGCATCAAAATTTATAATAGTTTAGTATATTGCCTTGGTTGTATATTTGTTATATACCTAAACAAAAATGACTACTTCACGAAGGATAAATTAAAAATTTACTGGATCAATATCTTGAATCTGGTAAAAGGATCACTTGACCTTGAAGAAGTTGCAATGGTTGAGTTCCATCAAGAAGATTTGAATCAACTCAGAATATTTGCAAGAATATTCTTTAATATTTATAATATATTTTATTTCTTAATGGGTAAGATAAATTTAATATAAAATTGAGGAAATAACTATCGTAAGTCACTTAAACCTAGATAGTTTTTGAATGGCTTGATAGATTTTAAAGCGGTTTTCATCAAAATGATCTAGGATACTTGTAGTACCTAAAAAATAAATATGAACAAATTTGATCTAGTTAAAATAATTTTATTTG
>JAQFZM010004129.1:0-10007 GCA_034695785.1 Galumna obvia
AAACTATTTTTAAAATTTTCAATTTTGAGATATGCTCGTAAATGTAGTGATTATTGGTTTGACACCAAACCTTGTTTGATATTACCTTAACATCATTAAATTGAAAATAAATGATTAAAATGGTTAAATAGATTTAATTTTGAATTTTTTTTAATAAACTTCAATTATTTTTATTTAATTTACAGTATTTTATTTATCTTTCTCTTAATCTTTTGAAATTTTTTTATGGAGAAGTGGCAAGCTACTCGATTTCCTATGAGGGGTATGCTTGTCTCGACTTGCCTAGGTGATGCAAAATTGCATCCTTTCATCCATCCCTGTTATTGAATAAAAATAAATTTTATATATGAATGAATAGATAAAATATGTTTAAGTGTTTACTAAGATTTTCTATAAATATTTATAAAATATACGGATTTATTGTATTTAAAATATAAATTATATTTACCTTTTAAAATTCAACGTAGAGAAGAATGAGTGTAATGACCCTCTAATTAACTACTTTATTGTTAAAATAGTAATAAATTAATCATAATATGAAAACCATTGGAGAACACTAACGATTCATCTTTGAAGAAACAAATTAAAGGCTAATTTTGATGTGTAAATGTAAACTATTATATTTTTTAAAGGTTATAAAAATTATTTTCGAGCCTAAGAATTTCAATTTTGTTAAGCTTAATTGAATCATAATTTCAATCTTAAAATTAAATAAGTTTACTATTTTTAAAAAATTAATTGATTTATTTTTCATTCTTATTTTTAAAATTATTAAAATTAGGTATATAGTCGTCCACAAATCTAACTAGGACAACCAAACTAACTCTATATAAAAAGTACTTGATTAAATTAAATGAAATTGTTAAAATGTTTTATCTGAATTGTTCATAAAAAATTCCTTATATAACTTATGAGAAATATAATTATTAAGAATAAACTGATTGAAATTTTATTAGTTTTGTGAAGTAATAATTAAAAAATCGCTTCTTATACAAATACATTATAATTAAAGATAAGCAGAATGTTATGAAAGAGATTAACCTAAACGTTGATGCGATCACTACTAAGGCATGTTAACGATTGAATACAAATTGTAGTGAAACAAGCGTTTTTGTGAAATTTGGATCAAGGTTAGTTTTAATTGTAGTTTCAGGTTTAGATTATTTTGAATATAAGTTGTATTGAGAACCAGATTTGAAAGGAGTTGGGAAAAAGTTGGGCTGTGAGTCTATGGACTGTCTCAGTTTAATAGCTGTAAAAATAACTTTGAAATAATTAATAAATAAACTTGATTAATTTTTTCTAGTAATAGAAAGAATCTGAATATTGATATTTTTATTCATTCAAAATCTTTTAAATTACTTTTAATCAGAGGAGGCCAAATCCATAGAAAAGGTCACTAATACAAAAAAATCTACTACACTAAAAACTTGTGAAATGTGACGTTTTGTTGACATAGTTACATGTTTAGGTCTTCTGCTTTAAATCATATTAAAATAAATGAACATGATTGATCATAATTTTATTTAGTCTAAATTTAATTTATTAATTTAGTTTTGATTGAATAAACTAAAAAATTATTTAAAAGTTTAATAAGCACTTTCTATAAATATTCATAAAATATACAGATTTTTCTGTATTTTAAAAAATCAATTATTACTAACTTTTAGAATAAGTTAATTAATGAAAAAGAGGATGAATATAATCATCCTCTCAATTACTTCTATTTTATAGGTGTCATTTAATATTATTTATTTCTATTCAAATTAAATCTGACATAAATTCCAAATCAAATTAACATTGTTTAAGATAAAAGTGTTAACTGTATAAATATCTTTTCTAATTTTATATTATAACCAGAGTTAGGATAATAAAAGCACTAAAATCTGTCGGGAATCGGGAGATAAAAACTGTCAAATTTGGGAGTAAAATCGGGAATATAAATATTGAAATTTTTCCTATAATAATATATTTTATAGTATATAAGCATAAATGTTCAAAAAGTAATGAAGAATAAGATATTAAACTTAATAAAGGAACGTGCGAAAATTGACAGTAAATAACGTCAAAAATTCATTGATTTATTAAATATTTTTTGTAAATATTTAAATGTATATGTAATAGTTTAAAAATAATTAATTTCAAAAAGTTATTTATGAAAAGTAAAAATGTAAATATATTGTAATTAAATTCAACAAAAATAAATTTCAATAATTTGTAAAAATGAATTCACTCACTTTATATTGAATCACGATATTTATTGAAAAATTGTGCACGTTTCTCTTTTAAGCTTAATATTTTATTCTTCATTACATTATGAACATTTCTGTATATAAGTGATAGAAAATTGTGATTTTTAACATTATAATTAGAATTATGCTGTTTTCTTCATTAAATTGTTATATATTTAAAAGACTTATTAATTTTTTGACCAAAATCATCACTTAATGACAACTGGATTACATTTTATATAAATTCACATAAAAATGAAATAAATAAAAGTTTTTACTATTTGTCATCTAATCGTCATTTTTAAAAAAAATATTTTGTAATTATTTAAAATTTTATTAAAATATCCTAAATATTGACAAAAATCTCTAAAATTATAGAATTTTTAAAAAATTTGATCATTTTTAACTAAAATTGGGAGTATTTTGGCTCGGCTCAGGGGGGTATTAGATGGGTATTTTGAAAATGACCAAAAAAAAACCTAAAAACGCATAAAACGTCGTTTTAAGCTATTTTCTGATGTATATGAGTATAATTAGTCATATTTTAACGTATCCTATCAAATTTTATGCATAAAACTATAAATTTTTGACAAAAATTGCATTTTTTCAAAATTTTCTAAAAAATTTTTCACGAAATTTTTAACTTGACGTTTTTACGCGTTTTTATTAAGTTTTAAGTTATTTTTCATAAAAATTATAGCTTTTTACTTATTTTTCTCTTAATTTTTACAATTTTACGATAATTTTTCTGAATTTTTTGCCTATTTTTTCCTTTTTCTAGAGGGGGGGGTACCTAACTTTTCGGCTCAGGGGGGGGGGGGTATTTTCAGGATTTTTCATCTCAGGGGGGGGGGTATTTTGAAATACTCCCCCTTTAGCCATCTATGTTTATAATCATGTTTAATTTAAGTTGGTTTTAAATAAAAACTATAATTTATAAAAAGAATAAAGAATTTATAGAAACAAATGGTAAGAAATACCTTTTTATTGAAAATTCTAATGAAATTTATAATAAATGAAAAACCCATTCATAAGGACTAAAATAGAAAAGTTGTCGTCGGAGTAACCGATAATTCCATTCAATTAACAAAATATTCAATAATTGAGTGAATATTGTTTTTTCATTCAATAAGTTATTTATATAAAAATATTTATGTTTTATATTTATATCCAATTCAGATAATTATTATTAAAGCAGTTGTTATGGATTTGTACCGTTTTTTATTAATTTATTAAACACAACAAAAGAATTTATTTTTATTTTAAACACAAAGAATTGTTATGAAACAATTAGATTTATTATACAATTTCCATACATATATTCCATGTATATATTGTATAACAGTATTGGAAATTTTATAATAAATTGTATAATGTGAGTAAAATTGTAAAATTATCGTGGTATAATACCTTGAACTCTAAGTTATCCATATACAGTCAAAGCACAATTATAAGATTACACCGTTATTATCCCCAGATTTTAACCTCAAACCACTTCCATAGTTACTCTATTTTATAGTTATTATAACTATTATTATAGTATAATACCATTATTATCGTTATACCTTATAATCCCTAAAATTCTCTGCAATTAGTCAAGTCTTATAATTGTGTATTGACTGTATTATCTATGGGTGACATCGAGTTCAAGGTGTTATACTATGAGAATTTGCCCATGGTCAGTATTGGTCAGTATAATCCAAAAACTGGAACCAAATTTTTGAAGGGATTAAAAACATAAACTTTTAAACCTATGATTCCATTGATTACAACAAAAATATTAAAAGTTTAAACTTTAAAACTTGTTTTCAACTAAAGTTCAACTAATATTGTCGACAAAATCATGGGTTTAATCGGTTGAACCCCAAGTCATCCATATATTTTGTGTGAGTGAGATAAGTTGAGGGACATGTGATAGCTATCCCCTAGCACATTTTCGAGATACTTAAACTAAAGCGTCATTAACTCATTTATAAAGTCTATGCATAAACTGTGAAATCAATTTTTAAATCTAATTAATCGAAACAAATGTCTTTTCTTTAACCGAAAATTATTTTTAAATTAAATTATTTTTTGCTAAAACTATTAATTATTTAAAGTGAAATCTATTAAAAATTTATTTATAAAACTGTATTTAACTTTAAATTGTAAAACAGAAGACAACGAATACCATCAAAAGCATTGTTTTGTTTACCTTTAAAAGAGTCTTCGATTTATCGCTATTTTTTGTAATTTTTAAGAATTGATTCAATCCTTTGTTTTATTATTAATCTTTTGTTGGCTTAAAGACCCAATCATTTGAATTATCGATATTTTGTGAATCTATTCTCACATTAATTGAAGACAAGTCATTGTGTGCACAAGTTTTTAGTAATTTGTTTTAAAATTTGTGTCTTTAATTGTATTGATTTTTTAAAAAGTTTGAATTAAACCAAAAATGTTTTATGAAAATCTTCAACCAATGAATACCAACGAAGAATCTAATGAAGACATTCATCTGAAAAACAAAAGGATTGAAAAGTTTGAGACGACTATTGCTCGACAACGAGACTCTCGACACAAAATCATTGAACGCTTACGCTTCAAATCAGAGGATTTCTGGGATTTCGATGAATTGGGGTATCAGTCAGATGACAACAACAGTTCCGTCATTGGTTTGGATCAGATAAGTCTTAAAGACATAATGGAATCAATACTTGGATGTTATCCACCAAACGGAGAGCAATCGTTAGAAATTGCATTAAATGCTGTTCTCTATCAGTTCGATGGCTATAAAAGCAAAACAATGGATAAAATTTATCACTACTTCTTCAGTCACAAAATTTTGAACAAAATGTCGTCTCTTATTGGCTCTGAAGACACTCAGATCTCAATTCAGGTCTGATTTAACTTCTTTTAAGTCTTTAAAACAATAAAATCGTTTTGTTTTTAGATAAATATCTTCAAATTGTATGAAGAATTTGTGACAAAACAACCCCTCTCTCAAAACCAAATTCAGAATTTAATCACTTCTTCAATGATACCAAAACTAATCCAAATTCTAATGTCTGGCAATGAGTTGGTAGTCGAGAGATGTCTTCAATTAATTTTATTATCCCTCGAATGCAACTCTTCTTCGAATTTGTTTTTACTTCATATTCTTAACACTGATTTGATTCGCAATATATCGATGAGAACAGATAAGCTTCGATGGAAAACAATTAAATCCAATTCATCTGATCTGAAGACTAATAAACGACAATTGGTTTGCAAAAATAACTTCTCTTCGACCGCCAAATCATTGTTCGTACTCTTTGCTAATTGTATTTACCGTTTGCTCGGATTAATTATGGATCTTAAACTTCAAATGGATGTCTTTAATGCTGTCACTCCTATTATCCAAAAACTGTTGGCATGTCCAGAGCCTATAGTAATTCCGACAGCAATTGATTGTCTTCGAATTGTGGCTAAGAATCAGGGAATCTGTTTATCGATAATCAACACATTTGGTTCAACTCTTTTATCTCTGACTAAGAGAAATGAAGAGTCAATTATATTATCGACTATATATGCGTTAAACACACTGTTTTGTGTCTGTCCTCAAATCATGACTCTTCCTTTTGGACCACAAAGTGAAGTCTTTGCATCTATTGTTCGAAATTATTTGAATGAAACCAAAGAAAAGTTGAAACAACAAAACAAAAATAATAAGAATATCGATTCCAAAATCACTGAATTCATAGAAATTATTGATGAAAGCATTGGTTCAAAGAAAAAATCGGTTAACAAATAATTTTAGATCAATTAATTCTTTTATAACTCATTATTTATAACTTCATTCAAATGTCATTCAAATAGTTTTTAAAAGTATTTTTAAGTTTTTATATCAATATTTGAAAATATGTATTCAATAGTAATTAACGACGAGAGACACTATTTGTTTAGTCTTGCAATTTGTTCTCATACTATGAATCATTTAAATGAATGGTATGATTCCCACGAAGAGGACATTAGATTTTAAAGTTTCTGTCGATAAATATTCGAATATATTTTAAACAATAAACGCAATAAAATTAATAAATGCAATTTTGCTCTTGGTTTTATATTTCATATATAATATTCAAACGAAAATTGACTCAAAATTCTCAAATACTGAAGACATGTCTATTGAGGCCAAATAATAGCCACAAATCATTTGACATCGCATTGAATCAAACATTTGAGTCAAATGTTTGGTTTTGAGTTTCGCTTTCGGTTATATTCTGAGTTACGATTCTAATAGTTTTATATTAGCATGGTACAAATATACATTTGATATGGATTGTCAACTTATGTCATCTATAGACAATATATGGATGATTTTAGTTTAAAACGGGTGAATTCATTTTGGACCATGCTAAGTTTTATAGTTTAAAGTTATTATCGCCCAAATCATGAGCAATGGTTTTAACCACAGGTCATCCATATATTGTCTATTGGGTGACATAAGCTGATGATATCTATCCAAACATGCTTTTGATGATAACTAGTTTAAAGAAAAGTCAAATTATTAAAAGTATTTCATCTATTTTTAAGTTTACATTTATATGTTATATCAAAAGAAAGACTTTATTCCTTTTATTATTACTTTTTGTGAAATTATTTAAAGAAAAAGTATTAAAATTCGTGACGTTATGTAACATAACTTATGTTTCAATTGATTAAAAGACTAAATATATTTTAGTTTGAAATTAGATTTAAAAGATTCAAAACATCAAAAGGTTATGAACGGAACTGTTTTATACAGAAAGTGAATAAAAACAGTTGTTATGTGTTGTGTCAATGACTGACAATAAGAATCTTATGTGAAATACTCGAGAAAACACTTTTAAATGTAGTTTTGTTACAAACACTCAGAGTTCACATCAATTTGAAGCCAATGACAGAGAATTTCGGCGAAAAAATTCTCAAATAAATTGAAGGCAATCGCGAAATGTGAGTGCAATGAATGGAATACTAAATTTGTGGCCTTTTCTTCAGCGCAACATTTGGTGATTCAATGAAGAGTCGGAACAGAAATTCTAAGAAGTTTTTACCAAAAAGAAAATATTGAAGGAAGAGATACCAAAAGTTAATGAGATTCAACTCAATTTGAAAGGAGTTCGGGATAAGAATTCCTAAAATTTGTTGAATAACTTTTTTTTTGCTTTCACTCATTCACAAGAAAACTGTTGGAAAACAAATGATTCTGAGAATTACCAATGAACTTTTGTTGAACTTTCATTCTATGCTATAATTTTAATTTCGTGTATTAATTGTTTACACATTTTATGAGTCGTTAAAATAAATTGTGGCTAAACTCCGGACCAAAAGACTGAAACAAATAAAAGACTAAATTGAAGGTCAGAGCAAACATTTATTCTCTCTTTTCTTAAATCTTATATAACTTAATATAAACCGAAACAAAAGTGAAATCAATTTTGTATTTACTTTTGACATTTAAGTTCGCACACAATTTGCTTAACATTTGAGTCATTGTTTTATTGATTTTAATTAAATGGAAACTTTAGAATAGATAACTTTGAACATTTGAACAAGGTTAAAAGTTTACTGAACGTTAACTCAATTTTCTTTATTATAAGACTCTGAAACTTAATCTTTCATTTATTAGTATAAATCAGACAAATAAATGATTATATCATTTGATTTATATTATTGTATAATATTTCTTAAATTAACTTGCATTTGATCAATATTGTATCTAGATATTTCGACATTTCCTAATATTAACAAAAATAAGTTTCTATGAGATGCCATCAAAAGATGACTTTATTGACAGAATTGAACACTAATTTCAAAAGTTGTGTAACAAATAAGTTATTTTTGCTTAACATTTAAAGTTGCAGTACTTTCAGTTCATGCCTTCAATTGATAAATTCACTCAATTAATTAGACTCAATAAATTGGTTCTAGGCAAATGTTTTCCAAATTTCTAGACATAAGATTGCAAGATTTCTGAGAATTCCATATTATTCTCGCCCTTAAAGATTGATTTACATATGAATTCACTTAATTTATTCTTTAAATATAAAATTTCCTTTTAAGCTATATTTGGAAAATATTTACCTTGGTAATGAGCTAAATGCTTATATTCAATATAAAAGTCATGATTTCAATTTATTTATTGAGTGTTTTTCCTCGAAAATCGTTCAACAATTAGTTAAATTGTATTCTGAAGTCTAAAAGTTAACTATTTTTTAGAAATAATGAAACCGTTTTAGTGTTTGATTCGGTAAAACATAATTTACATCTAATTAATAGAAAAATCGATTCTTTTATTTGAAGTAAAGTTTCAAAATATTTGTTATGCAAAAGAGTTACTCAGTTTTTTAGTTTTTTGAAGCGTTAAAAACTCTTCTTTTCTCTAAAAATAATTTTATTTTAATTAAATTAATGAATATTTCCATTAATTTCCATTTCATTAACGAATCCAAAGCTATGAATCCAAATATGAATATTTTATTTAATTACAAATCTAAATATAAAGCAAATGTGAAGAATACCAAGAGTAATACTAACAAGAGTAAGAGTAATACCATTCAATTATTGTCAAATAAATTCATTAAATCGAAAAACTATTAAAACATAAACATTGAAAAGTCAATAACAATCATGTTAATTTACAAATTAAGTTCATCAATGTAAATTCTATTTGAATCAAAACAATAGATTACAAGTATATAACCTGGGACATTGACCTGATCAAAAATAAATGTTCTTCTACTGCATAAATAACATTTGTGCATGTTTATTTAGGCTCTAAACTAAATTAATTTGACTCGAGTCAACAAAAATTATATTTAATAAAATATTATTTTTATCGAAAATTTTTATGTGAATGAGCAAACTTATTTTACTAGATCCAACTAAATAACATAAATTTATTCATAATAAGTGATATTTTATTGGATTAATTGCATGTTATTTCACGTGAATTGAATCCATACGAAGTTATTTATTGGTTTAATTGATAAGAATCTGAATAAATCTGATAACGAATATAATATTTTACGTCAATGAAAATATGAATCATATTTATTATTATATGAAAATATTCTTGGCTTCTGTTTATTCAAATTAAATTTTTAGGATTAAAACTTTGATAAATCTCTTTGAAAAGAAGATAATCATGATCATTTTTCTTCGCAATTATTATATTGTTTATGGAATCACTAATGAAATGAAACTTAGAATAAGAGATAAGAGAAATATTTTTCAAATTATTATCATATCTTCTGATAATAAAAGCTATAAATAATATTATTATAAAATTTGCGATAATTCTATTGAAAAAATCTATTCTCAAATTTATATATAATTTATAATTCATTAATCAAATCATTAATCATTTGGCAAAATATGATTTTTATTATATGAAGAGAATTGAAGAGAAAGATTTTCATTCTTTTGGAAGAATTTGAAATTAATTAGCATAAACATAAACCTGCATAACTATATTTTTTATTTTTTATTACATTTATTATAGTAATAGATATAAATTATGTCTACAACTGATGGCAAACAAAGTTTGCCGGATATTTATTCTAAGGTTAAAACTTTCATAATTTTTTTATTTCTCTTTAATATTGTTATGGCTTTGGATTTCTTTCGAACCCATTAATCCTTATTCCGATTTATTGGCTCTTTTATTACCTCTTTTATAATATTTAAATAAAAAAATTTCCAACAGAGAGGGAGAGAGAGAGAGAGAGAGAGAGAGAGAGAGAGAGAGAGAGAGAGAGAGAGAGAGAGAGAGAG
>JAQFZM010004130.1:0-10005 GCA_034695785.1 Galumna obvia
GTTGGTCTCCAGAGAGAGAGAGAGAGAGAGAGAGAGAGAGAGAGAGAGAGAGAGAGATAGTACAGTTTATTTAAAACTCTATTTCTACCAAAAAGACAAAGACTAAATTCCCCAGTTACTAACAAAAGATTGGTTTCAAGAGAGAGATAGAAGAGCCTACACTATCCTGCGTTTCTATTTAAAAAGCGAAATTTTTCCTCTACTAACAAAAGAGTTGTACTACAAAGGGAAAGCACAGCCTACCACTAGCCCCCATTTCTCATAAAAAAAATTTTCTCATTTCTAACAAAATAGCTGATAATCAAAGAAAGAGAGAGAAAGAGATAGAGATAGATAGAGAGAGAGAGAGAGAGAGAGAGAGAGAGAGAGAGAGATAAAAACAGCCTATCACTACCCTCTATTTCTCTCAAAAAGATTAAATTTCCCCGTTACTAACAAAAGGTTGGCCCCTAGAGAGAAATAGCACAGCGTATCAACGTTTCTTTCAAGAAGACGAAATTTTCCCGTTACTAACAAAAAAGCTTATCACCTTAAAAAAGAGAGAAATCTTACATCTACCCTCCGTTTCGCTCAAAATGACGAAATTTCCCTTAACTTCCATAGAGGTTGGTCAATATAAAGAGAAAACACTTTATATATCTCATCTTTTCTATCAAAAAGATTAATTTCCTGTTTTCTAACAAATAATTGGTTTCAAGGGAGAAATAGCATAGCATGTGAGAGCACAGCCAACCACTACCCACCATTTCTAAATAAAAGGCGAAATTTTTCTTTTAATAATAAAAAAGCTAATCAATAGAGAGATAGAACAGCCTATCACTACACTTCGTTTGTCTCTAAAAGACGAAATTTCCCATTTACTAACAAAAGTGTTGGTCTCCAGAGAGAGAGAGAGAGAGAGAGAGAGAGAGAGAGAGAGAGAGAGACAGCAAATTTCACCCCTCTATTCCGTCTATAACAAAAAGACGAAATTTTTTTGTTAATAACAAAATAACTGATCACCAAAAAGAGAGAAAGAGAGATAAAATCAGCTTATCACTATTTTCTACTTCTCTCAAAAAGATGAAATTTCCCCATTACTATCAAATGGTTGGCCTATAGAGACAAATAGCACAGCGTATCACTCCTCAACGTTTCTTTTAAGAAGACCACATTTTCCTGTTACTAACAAAATAGCTGATCACCAGAAAGAGTTAGAGAAAAAAGCTTATCATTATTATTCGTTAAACTCAAAAAGGTTAAATTTCCATGTTAATAACCAAAGGTTTGGTTTACAGAGAGGAAGAAAAGCATTCACTTCTTTTTGTTTCTATCAAAAAACGATTATATATACTATATTTTACTTCGCTAACGTAGTGAATAAGCTAAATTTGTTTTGTATTTTTGGTGAAAATGTTATAAAATAGGGTAATAGTTGTGAGCATTGTATGTACTAGTCCTAGGGCTAATATTAGACTACCTGCACCTATGTACATTTATTTGCATCTGATCGCTTATCATTCTATTCATTCATTTTTGTATTGTTCTTAATAAACAATAGATGGCTCTACTTTAGTAAGAAAAAAAATCAAAAAATTACATTACAAAAATGTATATATTACATTTTTGTGTTTTTATTACTTTTTTGACTATTTTACTTATATTTTACAGCTTTTTATGAGATTTTTTCATTAAAAACTGCGCTTTTTAATTTTTTCTTTTTTTCTATTCTCTCCTAGAGGGGGGTATCCAAATTTTCGCAACAGGGAGTTTTCGGGCTAAACCCCCCTGTGGCCATCCCTGACTTTATTGTGAATACCTTCTGAACGTTGTAATATTCTTTACATTCAATACTCGAGGGACAAATAATCCTAAAAATAGGAATATTTAATAAAAGTGCGACAAATAAATTAAATTCATAAGAAATCAGTTGTTGGTCTATATTTTTTATGTAGATCATTTATTATTACGATTTGATTGAATTTTGTTTTAAAGAAGACTATAATTAATTGATTATTATTTATAAAATTTCTATAAACTAATTACTTAAGCAAAATATTCCCGAATATTTGTATCGGAAAAGGACCATGGGGAAAACTATAAACTTTCGCATAAAACCTGACCAAATAGATAATAACAAGGCCAATCACAATTTTAATTAAGAGCTAAAAATTTTCATTTAAAAGTGTTAATAATATTATTGAAGAAATTATTTTTTATATGAATCAAATTATTAATTAATATATCTAAAAGGTATTCAACACTTCATTTGCTTTTATATCAAAGACTGTATTTGAGTTCTAAATGACGTCAAAATAGACTCTTATCTAATCCTTAATTAAAGGTTCCTTCAAAATATTATTAATTGTCTAAACATTAGTTTTACAAACATAAGAACAAATGATAAAATTGTTTTCATCATCAAACTTATCAAGGATAAATATATTTATTAATATAAAAAATGGAAACCATCAAGTTCAAATTGAAAAGTAGAATAACTAACTCTGAACTAAAATAACTATTATTCCATAACTAAATCGATTTAAGACAAACTCGATTTTTGTCAATAACTCACATAACAAATTAAAAGTGCTTGAAACATAAGAACCCTAACTAGCATAAGAGTGTTTTTTGAAAACCTTAATTGTATTTTTAGTTGGAATAAATTAATTTGATATCATAATATATTGATAAAAGCTCGTAAATGTAGTGGTTAATGGGTTTGACTCCAAACCATGTTTCTGACACATAATGTGTTTGCCGGCAATGAAATGAGGGTTTGATTTAAAAATCTTAAATATATGACCGTTTCGTAAGAAAAATATTTGTTTTTAATATTGAGTTTTGGTATAAACATAGGATTAGATATAAAATAAACAAATATTTTACTGACTTTTCAAACGAAAGTTTTAATATAAAAAATTTTTGTTTAAAATTCTTATAACAATTTTATCAAAACATGTTTCCATAAAATTATAATTAAAATATTTTCATCACATTTGAACATAACAATAAAATATTATCCATAAATTATATTGATTTACTATAATATTGCTGTACTTACATGCATGCAAAAATATAATAACAAAAAAATGTCTATTAAATACAACTTACTTGGAAATGCCCTCTACGGGCCGATGGAATTCGATAAAAATAAAACCATGGTTGAAATCGTAAAATAAAACTGAATTAAAGCTGTAATCATAGAGTGCATATGGCCAATCTAAACAATAAACAAGATTCATAATCTTTGAAAACTGTCTTTAAAAAGCTTTTAAAAAAGATCAATTTTAAACTTTAGCAAGATTATCAATCATTAATATTATATAGAAAGTGTAAAATAATATTCAACTTATGAATAAACTCATATAAAATTAATAGAGATATTAATATATGGTATTACCAGGGATGCCAAAAGACCGAGGTCCAAGTAGGGGTATAAGGGTAGGGTATTTTGAAAATTACCCAAAATTGGTTTAAAACACATAAAACATGAATTTTAAGGCGTTTTCTGACTTATATGACTATTTAGTTATATTTAATGGATTTTATCAAAATAAATGCAAAAAACTAAGAATTTTTGGCAAAAAGGCAATTTTGTAAAACTTTCAAAATTTTTGAGGACCAAAATTTGAGCGTAAAAGCATGATTTTTGATGATTTTATGCATTTATTGAGGTTTCCTTTTAATTTTCTTCAAAATTTCTGCCATCTTTTGATTTTTTTCTCTTTTTTACCTAATTTTACGAATTTTTTCCTCTTTTTTCCTCTCTTTCTCTAGGGGGGGATGGGTCCTCTAACTTTGGTCTAAGGGGGGTATGTTTCCGATTTTTGGCTCAAAGGGGGGGTATTCCGGAATACCCCTCCTATTTGCCATTCCTGGTATTACTCATCAGTAATAAACATTGCTATTCATCTTGCTAAAGTTTAATATATATCTTTCTTTTGAAAGCTTTTAAAATACAGCTTTTAAAGATTTTGACAATTTTTTTGTTGGTTAGAGTGGCCATTCGCACTTTCTGATTACAGTTTTAAATTCATTATGGCCTAAATGTGTTAACCATGGTCTTTTTTTTATCAATTTCTATCGGCCCGTACGGGGCATTTCCAAGTTAGATATAATTATATTTATCAATAGAATAATAAATAACTTATTTATTTCATAATCAGTGATTACAAATAGTGGACTTGCAGTGCTTAGAGAGGCAAAAAGAAGTGAGCTTTTGATAAACCGGAAAATTTAGATAAGCCTTAAATCTGTGTTTACTTTTTAGAAATAAATAAAATTACATTAATTATTTCCTTTTAATGCTTGTAATTTGGAATTAAATTTAATACAGTTGAAGCTCTCTGTTATGAATGGGCAGATGCCAGGGAAATTTGTTCATTACATACAATGTTCATAGAAGGCAAAAAAGACAATTTTTATTCATTTTATTATTAGACATCAAAATCGTTTACTATTAGTTATTATTAATATATTTTAATATAATAATTAGTAATTTTGTCTGATTAGATCGATTTAATTGATATTTGATTGATGTTATTCAAGAATTTAGTTTTGGAATCAATTGATTGCCTTTTTTGGTCATTTTATTTACTTTATTTAATTTTAAATAACAAATATTTTTAATTTAAAAATTGAGAAAAACACAAAAATAAATAATTATTTTTATATGCAATAATAAGTAATCTGATATTTGATGTTTTGTGTCAGACTTTAAAGTAAAATACCTAACATACAGATTTTTGGGATATAAGTGCTATGAAATTTATTCATAACCTACAGATATTCAAAACACACAACTTCATAACAGACAAAGAATTTACCATTAAAATGTATAGTAAATCAACCAATCTATCAGTTTATGTTCAATAGAAACAGTTATTCATAACAGGCAGACTCATAACACACAACTTCTACTGTATCATTTCAAATAAAGTAATATTTGATCAAGTTGAAAATATTAATCAAAAAAGTGATTAATTTCGTAAAAGCTAGAATGAGATTTCTTTTAACAAAATTAAAAACTACCATGTAAATATCTTTTATTATTTATTTTCATTTATTTTCTTTTATTTATTGTTTCAGATAAGAATCGATGAATTTATTTGTTTGAATTAAGTAGAATAGTTATTTATTAGTACCTTGATCATTTTATATAATGAAATATTTAAAGGAAGTTTTAATTTTTCTGAATTTCATGAATAATAACTATTTATCTAAACTTATGAACTCTAATTATATGAGCGATAAAACTGCAACTAAATTTCAATAAAATACAATTACCTATGATAAAAGTAATGGCCATGGTCAACTTAACACGGAGTATTGCTATTTTTGAATGATTTTCTCGCGACAGGGGTATAAGGGGGATTTTCAACATGGCATCCAAACCTATAATAGGTAGTTTAATAGGTATTTATAGGTACTTTTTTGTATTTATGAGTAATAATCACTCATATTTTATGTATTCTATCATGTTTGAGGGAAAAAACTAACATTTTATGACAAAAAAAGAATTTTTCAAAAATTGAAAATTTAAAGTCAAAAAACTCTAATTTTAAATGTTTATAGATATGCGTTCAAAACTGTAAATTTGACGTTTATATCAGTTTTTATTATTAAATTAATCAAATTTTCGGTGTTGTTGGTTTGTAATAAATTAAACAAGGAAACATATGAAAACTTAGCTTTCATGTAATCAATTGGTGAATCAGTGTTAAAATTTCAAGTTTAAAGTCTAAGTGTTAATTATTTTGTTCTGTTTCTGAATTGTTTATAACATTTCAATAAATTCTCGTTGCGATATAGCTCTCACCCAAAGAAATGTTACATTGAAATGTTATAAACATTTCAGAAACAGAACAAAATAATTAATACATAGACTTTACACTTGAAATTTTAAACCACTAAATCACTAATTTATCCCTTCTCTGCACTCATTGCATGGCCTCGACTGCAAAGACTTCATTTGAGTTCTAAGCGCTGAAAAAGAAAATTAGTAAATTGTCGAAAGCTTTCGCAAAATACAATAAGTTTATTGTCAATATTGTTGTGGTCTTACGTGAAAGCTAAATTTTCATATGTTACCTTGTTTAATTTATTATAAACCAACAACACCGAAAATTTGATTAATTATAGGCTTTTGTTACAAAGCAGTAGTTAGAAACAGTTAGACATGCGTTTGAAACAATCGTAAGAGTTTGTAGAGGCAGTAGAGGTAATGCTATGAGTACGCACTCTTTCAGTGACGCAACTGTGACCTAAAGCAGTCATCTCTCACTGCTATCACTGCTGTTGGGATCCAAATGCATTGAAATCCAAAAACAAGATCTCGGAATTAATTCAGTGAACGCAAACCATAAGAGATAATCAAAATTTTATAATTAGACATTTTAACTGAATAAACAGTTGAGCCATATCTAAAATATTTCTGCACTGACTCTTAAAACTGATTTTTCAAAAATTATTTTCGGAAATCGAAAACTTTCTGATATATTGGTTCTCTTTAAAAGTTATTATAATATTTTTAATTCATATTTAATTAGTCAGTAATTAAGTGTTTTAATATCAATTAAGTAAATTATTTTTAAATTTAATTTAAGAAAAAAAACTTTTATGATTTTTAGAATCATTTAATTGTTTTTGTTATTATCAATAACGAATTTTCTTATAATGAGTTATTGATTACATTGCAGTGCATTGATATGGCATTACTTATATCATAGATGGCTAAAGGAGGGAGGTATTTTGAAATACCACCCCTGAGACGAAAAATCCTGAAAATACCTTCCCTGAGCCGAAAAGTTAGGTACCCACCTCCTCTAGAAAAAGGGAAAAAATAGGTAAAAATTTCGGAAAAATTGGAAAAGTTTTTAAGGGGAGAGTTTAAGTTAAATATGAAACCAAATCATTTAAATTGATTAAAAAAATCAGAATAAATTATTTATCACGATTATGGCTATTTTATTATGATTCAAAATTTTTGAACTCCCTAATATTAATTATTTTACAAGTACATTTAAATTATCGAAATTACAGGTTTAAACATGCTTGTTTTTCTTCTATAAAAGTCCATTACATTCATATAAGTAAAGGTAGTTGTTTAAAAAACCAGTCTTTTAAACTGTGTATGGTTAAATTATGTATTACTATCTATAAATAATTATATTCTCTTAATATCGACATTTAAATAAAGATTGCAACAAATATTTTGCAAATTATATTTTATATTTGAATAATTTTCAGCTTAGTCTTCTATATAAATTAACTAAGATAGATGTTTTCAAATATTCAATTATTATTTAAAATTAATCTTGTTTATTTATTTGTGTATTCCAAATATATTTGTGAATATGATTTGAAATAAAAATAAATGAATAGAATTAATATAAAAATTAATAAAATAATAAAAGAATTAAAAATATTTCGTCTAAATTCTATTCTTCGACATAACTCACGGGAAGTGAGTCTCCATTCCGTCCATAAATTGAGTATATCTTCACTATTAGGACAACTATAAGTCGCAACCCTTTTATGTAGAAGACATGGATCGGCACAACCGAAATCATTGATGAGTTTTGAGTCAAACCTTTTGATACCAGACTTTTTAGCTATAATTCCAGTTATAAACATATCATCGATGTCCAGGATATAACCCGAATAGTTTTTTAAAGTATTTATCATTTGTTTCACTACCGGACCAGTCATTAGATAAGCGGCTCCTTTCATATAATTAGGGTAATAATGTTCCGGGTAAACTTTCTTTGGGTAAAACCATTTATTACTTTCCTTTCTTAGAACAACGGAATGTTTGCATAATTCTCCGCTTAAACCGTCTTTAAACTGATCAAGGTTACTCATTAAAAGGTGAAAATTAACGATAGCGTCGTCGTCAGTCTTTACAACAAATCTGAGTTGAGGGCACTTCCTATTCAACCATTGAAGTAATGAAATGGCTTTTAGTGTTATGTTATAATAGCTATCTATGAACCCGAACTGTAGCACATCCTCATAGAGTTGGGCCTCTTTTTGGAGCTCATTATTGATTAAACTATTTTCATTTGTACCTAGTACAAAATATACACTAATATTGAGTCGTTTAGCCTGTGCTGCCCACGTCTTTCTGATGGCTTGTCTTTTCTCAAAGTATTGTCCACTCGATTGTGCGGAGGAGTGAATGAATGCAGCGATGGATGAGTTTTGTTGACATGACTTTTGATCGATGACTACATTTTTTGTTAAAAGTAGCTCTTCTTTTGAGTGATATAACTTCCTATTTGCAGTTCTTTTTATAAATGATCTAGCAATTATTAAATTACTTTTTATGTTACTCTCATTTAATAAATAAATTACATAAAATAGAATGAACAAGATCAAAAATGTTGTATATGAACGATGATATTTCATTTTATAAGAAATTTTTGACTCATTTCATATTTAAGCCAAATTTTTTACTTGATTTATAATCTTGATAAATTTATTTTTGTTAGTTTGTTCTAAATTAATATCTTTATTATCTGTAATAAAAAGTTAACTTCATCTAGATAACAGTAACTGTTATTACAACTGTTGTTAAGGAAACTTTAAAAACTTTTTTAAACAAACTATTTAGCGATATCCTTTTCAATTTCATAGGATATCCTGGTTAAATAAATTCTAGCATTTAAAATTTTATTTTCATTTACCAAGCTACAATTTTTATTTATGACTTATGAGGATAAAGTTTTTGATAAATTATACTTAAGTTAATCATTTTATATTACATTAATATAATACAATAATGTATATTATAGAATTAATCAAGGGAAATAATTATTTTATTTATAATATAAAATATGATCTATCAAAAAATAGCTCTCACCCAAAGAATTTATTGAAATGTTATAATCAATTCAGAAACAGAACAAAATAATTAACATTTAAACTTTAAACTTGAAATTTTAAACCACTGAATATTGCTTTCAAAATGTAATTATAGGTGGTTTAAGTGTATGCGAAGATAAAATTCAGTGAAGAAAATATTGTTTTATGAAAATACTTGAAAACTGAAATTCTTTTTATTTTTTAACTATTGTTTAAAACCTGTTTTTTAAGCAGCGATGGCTCAAGGGGAGGTATTTCAAAATACTCCCTGAGAGATAAAATTTTGAAAATATTTCCCCCTGGATCATTGAAACTTTTAGCATTACGTCTATGGACAAGCACTTACACTTTTTAGGTCTTTTTGGTCTCAAGGGGGTAATACCACCTGGACCGACCGCCTTTAGCCATCCCTGATTTTAAGTCAAACCCGTTTTATTTTAATCTGATATCAAATTATAACTAAAACCAAAACTTTAAATAAATATTTAAATGTCTTTTGAAAAGTAAACTTATAAAATTTGTAACAAAACATTATAATCTGTAATAATTACAAAATATTTGTAAATTAGCATGTAAATTTAATTCAAAATTTAAATTTAAAACCTAAGAACTATTTACAACTTAAGTAATTTGTTGTTATAATTATATTTATTTTAATTATGAAAATTCAAAAAAAATATTTTATTTAAAAATATTCAAAACAAATAATAGCAGAATAAATTTAATAGCAGAAAAATAACAGGTACAGTAACAGTTACTGTTACTGTTATAGTAACAGGAATAAAGTAACCGAGAATTAGCTGAGTCCATTTTATGATAGGCTTTTACATTCTATTGACAATTTGCAAGGATTTAAAAATAAAGAGATATTAAGATTAGTTAAAACACAAAACAGGTGTCACTTAAGAACTGGTTTTAAGAAAAGGATATAAAAGTTAACGTATTTTTAATTTTTTATAAATTATAGACTAAACAGTAAATGCTTTGAAGTAAATTGTTTTCAAAACAATGAATGAATTTAATGAAAAACTATTATTTTTAGAAAATTTAAATAAATTTAACCAAAATTTGAGTGAATTTCAAAAGAGTTTTAAAAGTGATTTGATTTGTGTTGAGAACAATAAAAATGTGTTTAATTTGTTTAAAAATATGTGTAAA
>JAQFZM010004131.1:0-10005 GCA_034695785.1 Galumna obvia
GTCAAAACTTTATTTATTTATCTTTTCAAACATAAAAAACTCAATTTAACTTTTTTTCGGGTAATACCGAGGGCTACTTCATGTTCCCTTACGCTACAATATTATGCTAAGACTTTTTGACGGACCCTGTAGATTTATATAAAGAATTGTATCAAATTTAAACGATTAAATTTTTTAAACTTTAAATGGTTGTTAGATAAGAACCCTTGCAATACATTGTAGCAAATGATTCATTAGTCTATCGATAATGTTTTTAAAAGTTGAAACAAATTAATTAATTTCAAATAAACTTCAAAAGTTTTCAATTTTTCTGTAGTATTTAATAGTTTATATTTTGAAGCGCACATTTTAAAAAGGCCTATATGAAAATTTAATTATTATAATTAATCTCTCGCTTAACAATTAACTGCTTTTTGTGGTGTTTTCTTTATTAATAGTATTATATTAGTATTGATTGAGTGCTAAAATTCGTTTGTTTTTACTTAATTTCAAAAGTAATTTGAAAGTAATCTAAAAATAATCTCGCACATTTTGAGGAACAAGTCTAGAATCGTTATATATTCTCATTGAGTATTGTTTAATTCGTTCGTTGAAAAGTGGTGCCCAATATTCTAGACTTATACCCATTTTGAATACTTTTAATATTAAATTTGAAAAAATGGAAAAGAATTCTAAATCTCCAAAGAATACAAAGTCTCCGATGAATTCAAAGTCTCCAAAGAATCCAAAGACTCCTAAAACAGGGAATAGTGTTATTGCGTCCAATAGTTTGAATCCCCAAAAGAAAAGTACGAATTTAAAGCGAAACATAGATAAGACATTTGAACAGAAGAACTCAAAATTTAAAGCAATGGCCGACAGTGCTTATGGTAATGTTTTTCCTATACTTCGAGGCGGTTCCACATACAATACGGCCACTAAATTGAAACAATTGGATAAAAAAAGTACTTTCGATGGAATAGTGACCCCACAAATCAAGAAAATTAATGGCGTTATCGAACCAAAGGGTTATAAATTGATTAAAGAAATCGGTTCTGGAAATTATGCGACCGTTTATTCGGCGATCAATGAAAAGAACAACAAAATGATAGCTTTGAAAGTAATTAATTTAAACAAAGCATCGAATAACTATCGCCTGAAATTTCTTCCCCGAGAATTGAAAGTTATGTCGAGATTAAGACATCCGAACATTATTTCAATTTATGAAATTCTTCAGTCCTCTCATTCTATCTTTATTTTGATGGAATTCGCGCCAAACGGAACACTTTCTGAATATATTTGTAAAAACAGTGCAATTCCTGAAAAGAAGTGTAAAATAATGTTTAAGAATATATTGGAAGCAATTCATTACATGCATTCGTTATCTATATCTCATCGCGATATTAAAGTTGAAAACGTAGTTCTCGACTCTAAAATGACACCAAAATTAACAGATTTTAGTTATTCGAAGTCAGAAGACTTACGAAACGACAAAAAAAGAGATTTGAGTCGAACTTTTTGTGGAAGTCTTCCCTATTTATCGCCAGAAATTCTTCAACAAAAATCATACGATCCATTCATATCTGATATTTGGAGTTTAGGCATTGCTTTGTATGTTATGCTGTGCGATGCACTACCTTTCAGTATAAAGAATATGAGTATTATGCTCGACAACCAATTGATGAAAAAATGGAGAATTCATCCCAGAGTTGCTTCAAATGTTTCCGATTCGGCCAAAAATGTAATCGCACTTATGCTCGAACCTAACGTTGAAAAGAGAGCCACCACTACATCTCTATTACTTCATAAATGGATTAAAAATTGAAACATTTTATATATGTATATAAAACGTATTTTTATTTAATAATTTAAGTGTTATTTGAAAAAATTTCAAATAAAATTGAATACAAATATAAGTTTGAGTTAATCTGATTTCAAATTATATTAAATTCACATTTAATTAGAATTCAAAAATAATTTCTCTTCAAAAGAGTAGTTTTTAGCCAACTTTTAGCCAACAATTTAAGAAAACTGTAGACTCAGTAAGTATAGAGTCTTAACTATAGAGAGAGTCTCTATTCATTAACAGTATTATAAAAGTTCAGAAAACTTTTAAAGTTTATTTCCAAAAGTTTTGAGCAAAAATTCAGTTTTGAGGAAATTTAAAACTTTTCGTACATTTTTTGATCGAAAGTCCTTCGATTTCTTTCACGTATTTTAATGTTTTGTTTTCTTTCTTTTTCGATGTATTTCTTTTTAATTTGTGAATAATTTTCAATCCATTTCTTTCTTTTATTGTCATTAATATTAGTGAAAATCGAGGGCTGAGTTATTATATGCTTTGAATCCATATTTTCTTCTAATTTTAGAGAATATTTCAGATCCTTTGGTTTTAAATGAAATTTAGATTCTTTCGACTTTTGATTCAAACCAATTGATTTAAGGTCTGATTTCTTGCTATTCATTAAAATTAATTTTTCGATATTCAATGGAATATCTTTTCTATTATTGGAATTTAAAATCCGATTATTTTTTGTGTCTTCAGTCGAAAGTCTTTCATTAAAAGGATTTGAAAATATTTTATCGGATTTAAAATTTAAATTTATATTATTGTTCGCAAATTTGGTCTTTTGTTGTAAAGAAACGTTTGATTTATCATTTCCTTTACGTTTTGGGTTTAAATGAGTCAAAGGAATATTTTTTAAGTTAAAAATGTCATTAAATGAGAATTTTGTGAACGCGTTTTGAAGATTAGATAATAATTTTGAGTTTTTTGTAAACGTTTTAGAATTGATTCGATCCGAAGGCGAAGGAATTAAACCAATCGATGATAGAAATGGTTGTGGACTAAAAGGTTGAGGTCCTATTAGTGGTGGTCTATAGCTTGGATTCAAATAAACTCCGTTATGAATAATGTGAGGCTTTCCAAACATATATTCCGTCTGTTTATAGAATGTGGTCACAGGAAAAGTTCCCGGAATAAAATTTGGTCTCAACACAACTAATGGTTGTGGTTTTAAAAGTGGTACTGGAAGTGGTAAAGGAACGGGTCCTGTATTTCCATAGTTAATTAAATTGATGGGATTCACCATTTCTTCATTAAAACTTTGTTTAAAAGTTAAATAATGGTTGGGTTTGTTCGTCAATTTGATTTCAGTCTCGATGTCGTCCCAATCGATTTGATCCGAATTATTATAAAAATTTGTTTCAAAAGAATTATTGAATAAAGAAAAAGTAGGACTCGATTTGAGTTTTGAATTTTGATTTTCGTTTAAAGCTTTGGTTTCTGTTTTCAATGTTTTTCTCGAATTTATGTTTGAAGTTATGTTGGCTTTGAAATCCTTATCAGTAAAATGAACTAGCTTCTTCTGATTTTGTGTGTTCATTGATATCATTGGTTTTTCGTCGCTTCCATTATTTTGATGAAGTAATGGAACAAATCCTTTAAAAGGAAGAATCAAATCTTGGGTTGAATTTACATTATTTTGTGAATTAAATTCAATTTCTTTGTTTTGAATGATTGAAAGTGGGCTCAAATTTGTGGTTAAATTTTGTTCTGAAATCGGTTTGACTTCGGATTCGTTAAAAACTTTTTTCTGAGAGTAAAGCAAAGCATTTAAATAATAATATTTATGTGAATCTAAGCACAAATCGAAAGGTTGGGACACATTATGATCACAAGTCATCTCTTTCTGATTGAAAATAGAATCGGAGGGACAGACAAATGTGAAACGGAGTCCATTCTGTTTGCAATAATGAAATGTTTGACATTGGAATTCAGTGTCGGCGTAATAGCCCTCAAACCTTCCTCTGCACTCAAAAGTTACTGACGATAATAAGCGTTGAAGAGCACCGCCTTTTGATTCTGAAACTAATTTACTCGAAAACACATTTTCTGAATATATTTCATCCAATTCGGGTGAGATCTACAAAATATTAAATACAATTTACATACTTTTAAATTAAGACTAAAACGATTGAAACGAAACGAAACGGAACCAAAAGAAAAGAAATGATAATAACATAAATACATCTCATTTTAAAATTTAAATATTAATACTAATATATAATAATAGTAATAACAGTAAACCATAAATCAATTAAAGTTTCGGATATATTTTCAGTTCTATTTATATTTTAAATACAAAAATTATTATTAAGGCATTCATATGTTTGGACACATTTTTAAAAATAGCTTTAAACGGCTTAACCCGATTCCATTAGTATAAGACTGTATTAAAGCTATATTAGAGAATCAGATCTAAAATTTTGTTGACTAGATCACTTTTGTTCCAATGTGGTTCAATGAGACATATCTCAGACCATAAAATATGATTAATTTTAAAATTGAGCGAGGTTAACTTTTTCATTATTATAATTAATATATAATAAACATAATGTCTAAAACTACAAATTGGATTCAAACTTTAGATAGTTTATTATTTATAAGTTATAAATAATAAGTAATAATTATAAGTAATAAATAAATTATAACATATCTTATTGTTTATAAAACCAGTGAAGAGGTTTATCATTAAATTAATTTCGTTTACTTTACAATCAATTTGAAGATTTCCCTAAACTTTATTTAAGTTGCATTGAGTTTAATTACTAATAAATACTAGTAAAATAATGTGAGAGGCAATATGCAAGGTGAATCATACAGTCAATGCGTACTTATCGACTTACCGGTATCATCCCTAGACTTTCAAAACCCAAATCACTTTAGAATCTAAAGTTTAGATTGTAATGTTAAAAATGATCTAGTATAATCCCTATAATAATTGTTATTAACTTATTGACGCATTGAATGCTTATTTTCCTTCACTTTACTAAACCATTCAAATATAAATCAATATTAAAATATAATTATTATCTCTCGTTTAGTTTTTACTATTAAAAAACTTTACAAAAATTGTAAAAATGTGACAAATTTTTGTGTGCTATTAATGATTGGGTTTATAAGTCTAATATCAATTAGGATTTGCATTTACTTACTTAAGTGAACAGTGATTTCATACTTAAAATGGCACCAAATTATATTATATTATATTATATTATATTATATTATATTATATTATATTATATTATTATTATCGTCAAATTAAAAGCTATTCAAAGTATCATTTATTACATAAATTGTTAAAGAACATATACTTTTACCCCATATTACTCTTTAATCAAAAGTGCCGTAATTGAAGAATGAGGTGCACACCACTGCACACCACTGATTTTAGTCAAAGAAATTCATGACTTTAGTAATGAATGAAACAGTCATTCCTCTTCTTTCAATTTAAATAAAATTCAATTATAAATATTTAATATTTTATTTGGATCTACTAAAAAAACTTTAAAATTTAAGTGAAATCGTAATGAATTTACATTTTAACTGAAAACCAATTCTTTCATTTGAATAATAAATAAAACTAACTAACTTACAAAGTAACTAGCTCATCTAAAAATTATATTTATTTCTGTTTTGTTATAAAAATTCTTTGAATTAAAATTGAAAAATATTTTGAATTGTTTGTAACCACTAATGCATGGAATTAGAATTCTTTTAAAAACCTTGGATAAAATTCACAATAAGGTTAATTATAGAATTATAAAAGTAATTAATCATTTTTCATAAGTTTTATATTTGATTTTTAAATTATAATTTAATGATTACATTAGAATTGTAAATTTACTAATTTAAATATTAAACTATGAAAATAGAAGATTGTGCTTGCTACCTAGATGAGCAACTTATTGAATTTGATGTCTTGACTTAATTTAAAAGTGTTGTGATTTTGATGTTTATTGCCTTCAATAGTGGAGACATTCTATTAGTGTTTAAGTCATTTCGCGTAATAGAAAGCAATGAATTAGATTTTATATAATACATAGAATTGTCATTACAGAGACATTAAATATAATTTGTCGGCTCAACATTTGTCTCATATATATATATATATATATATCGGAGTTGTCGGAGTTGTCGGAGTTGTCTGTGTGTGTGACGTCTAAATCGATGAATTCTGTTCACAAATCCTTAAATGTGTTTAATCTTTATCTTAAAGAAAAAAATCAAATTTTATATATATTTTTCTTAAATATAATTTCAATTATTTTTAAAATTAGAGTTGAAAACACATTTCAATGGTTTTGGTTAATATGTTTGGCAATAATTAATTAAAGGAACCTTTGAGTACTTCATTTGGAAAGAATGGGAGTTTTACCCGCATTTAATAGTCGTTCGCACATCAATCCTATCGAAGGCAACAACACTTCATATTTGAATAACATTGCAATAGGAGTTCCATTAGGGATAGGATTGTGTTCTTTAAGCTTATTAACATTTTTGGGCAACGCTATGGTCGTCCACGCGATCAGAACTGAAAGAAAATTGCATACCGTATGTATTGATATTTCTATTATTAACTTTATTACGAATATCTCAATCATTTCATATCAACTTTTGACTTTCTATTATTTATAAATATAAATAACCATGCTCAACTTTAAATGCATTGATCGTATATTTTTAATGCTAAAACTAAAATTAAATGTCGGTTTAGTCACACATGAAATGAATTTCAATTATTCCGTTTGAATAAACTTTAACTCGAATTTACTATATCTTCAAATTTTAATTTTTTTTATAAAAATGGAGAAAATAATAATCAATAAATTTATCGATTATTGTTTAGAAATTATTTGTTGGAGTTAATAGTGTCAGTTCCAATGGCACCGTTAACTCACACTTATAAACACATAAAATCATATCTAATTCTCTAAGAATGGTTTAATTACTATAGCGTTGAATTTCGACAATTGTCTAGGTTCATGAAGTTGCAAGTTTTAAATATAATTTACTTTAAATTTTTAAAATTTAAGTTCAAGTCATATAATGGGCATCATTTTACTAAGTTTATAATCATATATAAATAACCAGAGACAGCATAAATTTAAATAGATTTAATATCAATTTAAAATTTGTCATGCATTTGACTAATGGTACAAGTACGAAAACGCGCATCACTGGTAATTAAATTAAATTATAACTACCCTTTATTTGTCAAATTTATAGACTCTTTTGCAATTAAAAGAATTCTTGAGTTCTCAAAAATCAAGTAAATTATGAGAGCTTTGCTTTTTTGTCATTTTTAAGAAAATTAAATGTTTTAATAAATTTAATCGAATAGTCTTTCAAAGAGAAAATATAGTCAATTAGTTTGAAATGCAATAATAAGAGCGAAACATCGGTATATATTGTAGTTAACATCGAAATTAATGTTGTTTTAGTGCTAATAAATTAAATCCTTAAACTTGTGTTCAGTTAAGTCTAATAAAAGTTTTATCGTATTATCTTATCTTCAATTAAAGTCAAGAGAATATAACCGAAAAATCGATATATTAGTCAAACATAAATAAAGTTATTTAATGTACACAAAAACTCTTTGAATTGTAAATAAAATTTATAAAATATAAAAGTTTTGCTTACAAGTTGTCAGTTAAGTTAACTTTCAAAAAATTGATTCCTTGCTATTTCTTATAGAAATTGACTCAAAAAAATAACTCTAGAGATAAAAATACTCTATTATTTGATTGTTTCCAAATCAATAGTAAATCCTCTCTTTTACCAAATAAAATCCATATTTTAATTTATATCAAAAATAAAATAAAATAAAAATAAATTAAACTAATTATTCGAATAAGTTATATAAATAATAATTAATTAGTTAATAGATCATAAATATATTATTGAAAATATAATAGAAGGAACGGTCAATATAAATGACCAGATGCAATATAAATTTAAATCTTGTGTTCCAAAATACCCTTACAACGGAAAATTCCTGAAAATAAATCCTTCAGAAAAGAATTGGCAAAAAAAATCGGGAAAATTGTACCCTAACCTAAATCCCCCTGAAACCAGCAGGTTTGATCATGTCTGATATTAATAGTAACAAACTGTTAGCATTGGTGGTCAACAGAATGGAATATCCCTTAGGAGTAAAAAGATCCCTCTTGAATTTGAAAAAACATTACATCTATGAACAGGTAGGTCTTCCCAAAATACTCCTAGCACTCATAAAATCTCATTCTTTCACCATCCCTGGTCTGTTAGTTTAAAACTTAATGTCTTGAAAAGTAGGAAAATAAAAATTCCAATAAATTGGGAGAAATAATCGATTTTGAAAGATATGGGCATAAACTCAGTGTTGGAAACACTTTTCAAGAGATTTTTAAAAAGTCATTAAAAAGAGACAAAACAATAAATATGAATCGTATTTATTTATGTATCACATCATATAGGGATGGCCACACTCTAAGAGGTCTAAAAGAAACGTTTTGCTTAACAAATAGAGTACTCTTAGGAAAGGGTATTTTCAAAAAAAATCATAAGTGGCTTAATTTTCTCACTTTACATTAAATTTCAATTAAAATACATTAAAAGATGCGAAAATATAATTATTATTTGTCCTTGTTCAATACATTAAAGTTTTTAATACTTAATACTTTAAAAATGTAAAATTTAGTTACAAAAATTGAGAAAATGTTGATAATAAATTTGAATAATAAATAATGAAATTCATTATTTAATCCATTTATTTTTGTTTTAATAACTTATTTGTGTTAATACTTTTGTTATTATTTTTGAAAAGAAAAATGTTTTGATTCATAGATTCAATTAAGAGAATAAAACAATAATAATAAGGAATTACTTCATATTCTTATATTTATGTGAATTTGGTCTTTCATTCGACGAAATACTATAAACACAATGAGAAAAGTGAGTGAACAGAGAATTAATTCGTTTGACTGCATCGTTAAGCAAAGGATGGCTTATGTTATCAGTGGTAGAGATGAAGCGCTTAATGATGTGTTACCGTAGGGTTTATGAAACTTACGCTACTCTACTATCTATTAATTGATCTGAAACTTGAAATGAAAAGACAAAAAATTATCAGGATAACATTGCCATTTAGTTATCAAGGAAATTTTCCAATCTTTTAGTGATGTCAACATTTTTCTTCAATTGTTTGTATTGTAATCTGTGTCCACTCAAATGAGCAAAAATATTGAATTTTTCGAATCGATTTCATAGAAAAGTCTGCATTTCGTTATTCAGTTGACATAAGAATCGATTCTAGTATTCATGAATACCAATGAAAACCTAAAGTAGAATCAAAAGAATGCTTTCATTAGTTTTTAATGAGAGATCACTCAGTGATCATTCAGTGATCTAAACAATGTTAAGACGTGACTTATCGATGATTTCCATATCGATTACTAGATTTTCGCCCCAAAAGTTATTCAATGACTCTATTTCTAAAAAACTTTGTTTAATGGATTCATTCATTTCAACAATAAATATAAACTTAAATATATTGTAGATAACAGTTTATAAAAAGGTATACACTATATATCAAGGTAAAGCAAGGTATAGCAAAGCCTTTTAGTCAAATTTTAGTGTATCTTATGTGACAAAAGCCAGCAAATTAAACATACATTAATTTGTACATGTATTAATTTACAATATTATTTGAATGAGTAAGAAAAGTATTTACTTAATATAATTATTGCTAATATATGTTGTTTAATATTGAGGTCAATCAATCTTAAAATCAGAAACTCTGTCTAATAGACAATAATAATAAGTCAACTCCAATAACACCAACGGCTCCTTATTATCAAGTTGATAGTCGGGATATTAAGGATAATAAGCATAGAAAGTAACACCAGTAAAATAAATTCATTTTTAAACATACATCAAAATAAAACGATTGAGATTATAGCATGGATGGCTAAAGGAGCCGACCTCAGGGGGGTATCAGAGGGGGTTATTTTGGCTCGGCTCAGGAGAGTATTAGGGGTGGTATTTTGAAAATGACCCAAAAAATCCTAAAAACGCATTAAACGTCTTTTTTAGCTGTTTTCTGATGTATATGAGTATAATTAGTCATAGTTTAACGTATTTTATTAAAATTATGCATAAAACTATGAATTTTTGACAAAAATTGCATTTTTCAAAATTTT
>JAQFZM010004132.1:0-10004 GCA_034695785.1 Galumna obvia
AATATAATAAAAATTGCTTGAGTAGTTTTATAATAAAAATCAATTAGATATTTTGAATTTTTAAATTTTGCATGCCTGTTTTTCTAATCTAATTATATTGAGAAATATAAAAACACATATCGACTGACTTCAAACTAGTTTTTAAATAATATAAAAATTAATTAATTAATTTTAATATATTTAACAACTAGATATTTAATGAAATATTGACATTTTATAAAAATGAAGATAATATGAAAAATATTTTATGTTTATAAAATCTTAGAAAATTGTTATCTGTGTTAAATATTAATTTATTGGAATAAAGAGAAATAAAATAATAAAAAATATTATTAGGTGTATCAAAGATGATGTAGAATTGATATGAGGGTAACTTTCTGAACACAACTGTAATTTTATTTGAGGTTTTTTTCGAAATTTTCACATAAATTTTTTGATATTTTTAGTCAATTTCGATAAACTGGTTTATCTGACCGAAAATAATTTTTCAAATTCAGCGGTCATATTAGGTCTAATTCGGTATCTGACCGAGAACATTCATCACTAATTATATTCATATCCAAACTATTGTTTTGTTAGAATTTTATGCAAATGAAAAATTCATATAAAAAATAAGAAAATTAACAAAACTTATGCTGTTCTCACTGAGAACTTCTCAGAGTTTGGTCAGAAAATTCTAAGTTATACTATGTACTCTTTGTATATAATCTTGGGTGTACCAGATTTTTGTATCATGATAAATTAAAATCTTAATAATTTAACTCATATGAAAAAGTAATTTTTAAGAAACAACCTTGAACATATAATTATATTTGGCATTTACAAATATTTAAAAAAAACATTTGTTTTTCTCATAAATAATAACCAAGAACAAACTTTTTAATCAAATTAAAAACTCAGATTTATTTTGGGAAATAAAATTAATTAGTTTGTGATTTGAAACGGATCTAAAAATCTTATAAATTCGAGAAAAAAAATGCAATAATTCAGTTAAACTCATCAAACAGTCAAACAATGAATAGAATCCTATATTTGGTTGTTTTGGTACTCACCGTTTCAATGGTTGGATTTCAAATGGTCTATGGATGTGCTGGATTTAATGAAGAATGTAAAGATTCATCAGATTGTTGCGGTATAGCCCTATGTGCCCAGAACCTTCTTCTACACTTAGGCAGTACAAAAACGTAAGCAGACAAACATTAATTGATTACTTATTTAAAAAAAATTTTTAATTATCAGATATTGTATCGGATTCTAATGAATGAACAGCACATTCACACTAAATATATAATTCTAATAAAATTTTTGATTGAATTTATAACTTATTGTCTTTAAATCATTTAATTTAAGTCATACGATATGACTGATTCTCAAATATTGGTAAACTGTGTATCATATGTGAGCCAATGTCTCAATTATTTTTATATATTAGAAACTTTTCATTTAAATGATTTATTGTTTGAAATATAACATAGTTTGATTTAAACTAGTTAAAGTTTAAAACTAGAAAAACTTTAACTTGTATAGACAATGTTATACCATTTAACTAGGTATAAAACTAGATAATATTAGAATTTCATTTATAACATTTTTCATGACTTTCATTATTATGTACAAGATAAGAATATATAATTTATTGTAAATATGAATTTAATTCTCAATAAATTATTTTATTTTATATAAAGACATTTAACTAACAAAACATTAAATATGAAAAATATTTAGTAATAATAATAATAATATAAGTTTGAAGTTATGTTTAGAGTTGGGTTTAATTTAGATTTGAAGTTAGGTTTAAAATGACTATGCTTAAAAGATCTTTATAGAGTTTATAGAGATGAATACTTGATTTTATTTTGTTTATGACTTGTTTACTGCCAAAGTGGTGGCACATATTAATGGTCACATTAATATCACACTAATATAAATTCGAAATTTTTTTTAAAGCATCAAATTGAAAATTATAAAAGTTTTCTAGATACAAATAGAAAAAATTCGAAATATAAAAGGTTATTTTATGAAGAGTTCATTTTATTAAACCAAGTACATTTGCTTTTAAGTTAGCATATTAAGAATTTTCAAACTGTGCGCTTAAACAATTTAAGATAAAATATATACCCAGATATGTCCCAAATTTGAACCTAAAATTGTTATTTTTTTATTTGTTTAAACTTTTAAAGACTTTATTGACATTCTTTGGTCTTTTCTTTGGCAGTACCTTTGCTTTATAATATAGATTTGAACAAGATACAATGTATAGGGAAAGATCAAATATTAAATATATATTGATTATTAAAGAATTTAATTTTTAATTGAACTTGGTAATAGAATTTACAAATTTTTGTGCTACAAATCTGTCATTTTTCCGATAAGAGTTTTTAAAGTGATTTTAAATTTATATTAACTGTAAGAAACTTTTTAAGTGTAACAGATGTCAGTCCTTTCAATAAAATCAGTTTTATTTGTATTATTATTACATAAATAACGTTTTGTTTACATCGAATTCAATAAAAACTTAAACCTAAATCAGATAAAAATATATTTGAGGGCACTTTAAGTGAAAAATTAGTTAAACATTATTTGTTTTATACATTATATTCATATCAAAACTATTGTTTTGTTAGAATTTTATGATAAATTGAGATAAAAAAAACTAGCAAAACTTATTTTGTATTCAGAGTTTAGTCATTAAATTCTTAGTTATATTGTTTTAAACACCAATTTTTGCATATTTTTATATTTACTTTTGATTGTTATTCAAAGTTAATAGTTTTTGTCTAACAAAGGTATCACAAAATAAGAGGATATAATCAAGGATAGGAATAATTCTATGATAAATTATATGATAGATAGCTTGCTAACTAATACGTTTGCATATTTTTGACCTTTTATGTATTTGTCTACTAAAGGCTAATATAGATTAGTATTAACCCTGAATAAATTGAAACAGATATTTATGAATCATCTGAAACTTTTTTTCTATGAATAATGTTTTCTATAAATTTACCCTAAATAAAGACAAGTTTATATTTTTGTATTTACTCTTGGTCATTTTCTATGGGTAGTCTCAACACGTTCCAATTGAAAGCTTATCTTCATATAATTATTCCTATCGTTGGATATAATTTTGTAATAAATGGTAGATTTGATTACTTTAAGTGATTATTATTGCGTCTCAAATGATATTTAAAAGCATAGAATAATATATTTAAATTTATAAATTTGTATCAAGTCCAAATCATAAACATTTAATGGCGACTCATATGAAGATCACAAGTAATTTCCCAGATACAACCTTGAACAATTAATATTATACAATTAAATATCTTTCAAAAATAACATTTGTTTTTAATTAATTAAATAAATAAATCAAAATTTTTTTTCGAAATTTAACACAAATTTGTTAGTTTTCTTAATAAATAAATGAATTATTAAATGTGTTTTATTAATAATTTTATTGTCAATCGTATTATTTTAACTACAAAAATATCAAGGTAGTTTTAAAATTATATTTTAAAAAGATTTAATTCAGAGATGATCTCTAAGGAAAATTTCAAAATATTTGGCAAACATTTCATGGGTTACAATCAGAAATTATCAAAGGTTTTTGAAAATTAAAATATAGAGCTTATAAGAGGAACCATGCTACAAATTATCAATAAATGATAATTCATAAAAATTTTTAAAATTTGTATTAAAGTCTATTTTAGGAACATTTTTTCAACAAACGTTAGTCATTGTAACTAACTTTTTAAACTATTCATAAATATCTTTTTTAAATTCATATGTACTTGTAACCAAGCTAATTTTATTAAAGATTAATCTTAATCTTCATAAACCTTTGAACATTTCTTGGTTACAATTTGATTAATGATTGTTACAGGTTAGTTTTAGAAACATTTATATTTTGAAGGTCTGATGCCATTTGTTATATAAATTTATAATAATCATGGTAACATTTTAAATGAAATTTCAAAATAAGTAATATTCCGCAATAAAATAAATTTGAATGATTTAAAACGGATCTAAAATTTGTATAAATTCGAGCAAAAATCGCATCAATTCTTCACAATTGAATTAAACTCAACAAACAGTCAAACAATGAATAGAATCATATATTTAGTTGTTTTGATACTAACCGTCTCATTGATGACACTCCAAGTGGTCTATGGATGTCTTGGAACTGACGAACCCTGTAGTTCTACATCCGAATGTTGCGGTTCGGCCGTCTGTGCCGCTGACCCATTGCAATGGCCCAGCAATGGACAAACGTAAGCAAATACTCATTCATTGATTACTTACTTAACACTTTTTTAATTAAAAGATATTGTCTCGGATTCTAATAAATGAACAGCATATTTCACACTAAATATATAATTCTAATAAAATTTTTGATTTAATTTAAATCTTATTCTCTTTAAATAATTTAATTTAATTCATGTGATATGAATGACTCTCAAAAACTTCTCAAATGTGGGCCATATGTGAGCCAATGTCTCAATTATTTTATACATTGAGTCAATCAGTAAATCATTTAACTTCAAATTGAGTCAACCCTTTCTTAAAATGTAAAAATTATAGATAAATATTGAGTCGATATGAGTTTTATTTTGTTTTTCATAGTTCTTATTTTGGACAGAAATTTCTAAAATATGCACTTGCAAATATAAACTAGTATAAATTATGTAAACAATGAAACTAATCTTTGATTAAATTGTTTATTTGATTTGAGACATAATTTAAGAAATCAATTTATTTTTATTATTATATTTCAGGAAATTCATGATATTAGCAAGTTTAGTTCAACATTAAAGCATTATTTATAACATAATAAGGAAACAACATGATAGAATTTCAACTAGCAATTATTTTCCTTAATTTTCTTCTTATTATTGAATCAAGCAAGTTTCATAGCACTAAAGTCAAACTAGTTATAGCATTTAAGGAAGAATTTATGGGAAATTTAACTCAAAACACATTATATTACTTTTTATGCATTATTTCGATTATTTGTCGTCCATTAGAGTTTAAATAATTAATAAATTACAACAGGGTAATTTTAAAAATGACATTATTTTAAAAAAAAATATATGTTTAACTTATATTTGTTTATATTATTTGATAAATAAAGAAATAAATTATATCATAAATATTGACAAATATTCTTATGATAAACACAATAACATCAGAGAAATTCTGAGCCCTAATAATCATTAAATCGAAAAGATTTGCCAAAAATTAATAAACAAATATAAAGTAAAAGAGAAATATTTTCATGACTTACTTAACGAAGATTTTTAAGAATAATTTTTCCTTAAAATTATCCGTAAAATCTATTGTTAAAGAAATTGTAAATTCCCTTGATTAAAACTCACATTTAAAACCTATTCAAATAAGTTTAATAAGAATTGACTTTATTTTAGGATCAAAATTAAAATAAATTAATTTTATAATAAGTTATAAACAAATCCTTTAAATTGAATAAAATATTAAAATGGAAGAGACTTTTGAAGAACACAAAGTCACACAAAAAGAATTTGACTTGGTTATTTTTGGTGCCAGTGGATTCACCGGTCAGTTAATTGTGGAAGAAGTGGCCCGAACTGCAAAACTGGAACCCATAAATTGGGCCATTTCTGGAAGGAATGAAAAAAAATTGGAAAATGTTTTAATGACTGCAACTAAAGATACATCAATTGATTTAACAAATATTCCCATTATTTTAGCCGACGCTAACGACAAGAACTCAATTAAAGCGATGACAGCAAAGACTAAAGTATTGCTAAACTGTTGCGGACCATATCTGACACTCGGAGAGACTGTAGTGAAGGCCTGTATTGAAACATTGACCCATCACTTGGATATGGCGGCGGAAACCAAGTATTGGGAAAATATTGAATTAAAATACCATAAGTTGGCAAAAGAGAGAGGCGTTTACATTATAATCGGGTGCGGGTGGGCCAGTGTTCCCATTGATTTGGGGGTTCGACTATTAAAAAACAATTTTGGCGGACATTTGGAATCTGTGGAGACCTTTTGGAAATACAAATATTCGCGTCGCTCTGGTATTCACTTTAATGTCGGTTCGTGGCATTCAATTATCGATGGATTTGAAATTAATAAAGAAATTCGTAGTGTTTTTCGACAAATATTTTCTATCAGTTGTTCTAAACATTCAAAAAATAAACTGAAGAGAAAAATATTACCCTTTAGTTCGAAATATTCTAAGGGTTGGAGTATTCTATTCCCGGGAATCGACGATAAGATTGTATTGAAAACAGAACAGTTTAAACATTTTGAAAAGAATGAGTACCCTGTTCAGATTCAAACATACGTAACCATGGCAAATTTTCTACATTTAATTATCGTGAGCATAATTATGTGCCCAATAGTTATCTTGGCAAGTTTTGATAAAACTCGTCAATTTTTAATATCTCACCCTAAATTGTTTTCCCTTGGTGCTTTTACTGATGATTTAAATCCAGAGGTTACAAATGATTTAAAGTTATCATGCATAATTGTTGGTAAAGGTTGGAATCCTAATGTTAAGAGAGGAGACTTAAAGAAAGCTGATAAGACCAGGGTAGTCAAGATTAATGGTGACCTATCTCTTTATGAGATCAACAATATTTGTTTAGTTCAGAGCGGATTCACTCTTATTAAAGAGTCGGACAAAATTACGACATCCGGTGGTGTCGTCACTCCTGCAGTCGTTTTTGAGAACACTGGAATCTATGAGCGCTTTAGAAGGAGCAAGCTACAATTCAATATTATTTAATTTAAAGAAATACTAAAAGTGGAGGACTTTTGGGTCTCATATTACTCTAAATTTTAATCTAAACTAATGTTTTGCTTAAATTTTGTGAAAATAAAAACAAATTAAATTATCTAGTATATTTTATAAAAACTTAATTATAATTTATTATATTTTGGGGTATTTTTTAATATTCATTTTAAGTTATAAATATTGATGTTTTATATTATAAAATTTGTAGTGCGTTGTTGTATAGCACAGGTTTTTTTTAAAAAAGTGGCAAATTCAATGAAGCATGGCAAAAGTTCTACAAGAAATCCATTGTATAATCACTCAAAAATTCATAGCCCAGAGGCTTATGTGGAGAACCCGCAAAACATCTGTCTATTGAGTTGAACACATGTCTGGGAAGAGAGAAAGTCAATGCATGAGAGGGAGAGGCATAACATTATATTTTACTCTTTATTGAATTCTAAACGAGTGTTCACTCAAAGGGACATCGATTTTATATAGCGAGCACTCAGTCATTGTTAGCAATAGTCCTCTCCTTTAAGGTCACTAACATTGTTCCGCATTGACTGAAAGGGATCTCTTATTTGAAGTTTTGAATGGGTTTACAATAAAGAGTACAATAAAGGGTTTTATTCCACTGGTTTTGCATTGAAGTCAATGAATATCTCTGTCAAACATTTAATTTTATCCTAAAAAGCGATAATTTGATGGCATTAATATATGAGATCATCACAAATACTATTCGTAATGGATGTGCGCACTGCGCACACAATTTGTTCTTTGCTTTGATGTTGTCATACAGTCACAGCCTTTTTACGTATGGGCTAACTTTTCTCAATATTTCCTGTAAAAAAAAGAATTTATAAACTCAAAACCTGGTCTTGTTTTATTATAAATAACATTTTTGTTTTACCAAGCATATTTTCTAGTAAATAGATATTTTACATAATATATATATTTTAAAAGATTTTAATTTATTGGATCATAAGTTGAGGTTAAAAAATAATTTTATTCTATTAAATCAGAGCCGCAAACATTAGCTCTTTTTTTTGCAAAACGTCACGTCTTATCAGACAATACTTTTGTATATTAGAAATATGTTTAAATGGTGAGTGAGAGCACCCATTTGTCACTAAATGCGGATCTAATGTCTTATAAATTTTTATATATTACTGGAAATGTTGTGAAAAGTTATCCAACATATAAAAGACTCAGGTTGTATATTGATTTGAGTTTCACGTCTTAGAATTGATGAAAACCCTGCCTCACCAAATCCATTATTCATATTTTACTGATTTTACCTTCCCTTGAGAGAGGGGTCCCGCATGAGGTCAAGAGTTGGAATCTGAGTTATATTAGAGTTAACTGACTTTTGTTTGAGTGCATTGAACTCTTCCATAGATCAATGGTTACACTCAACAGATTAAAGAAGTTGAGAGAACAGAATAATATATTCTGTGCTCACAAACTGTTAGTAAAGAAAATTCTGTTTTTATTGTTTTAAAGACAAAATTTTATTTAGTTTTCGAAAAAAAAGATTAAAATTGTGACAAATTTTCGTTAAATAATGCGATTATCACTAGTATTGATGCAACTAAGCTTGGTTATATTTTAGCTACTTTAATTGAGTATGATTTCAAAATGAACCTAGTTTAATATCAGAAAATATGCTGCCATGATTAAGCTCGAGCTTTTGACCCATAGCTATGAGCTTTGTTCTTAGAGTAATCAAGTTGAGCTTGAGCTGATTCTGATACTCTGAAAAAAAATCCACCTAGATTCTAGAAGTAAGTAACCAAGCTAAGTTGCATTCACTTAAATGAATCACTAGATATTATAGTATATATATTGAATGAGTCAATAAATAATTCAAAATTATGTTTAAAAAGTCTAAAATGTTAAAAGAGTTGAGAGAATTATTATCAGAGACTTGATTTATATGGGAAATCATATATTTTTACAAAATTATTCATATTTTAAATAATCAATCATTGAATGCAATCATTCAAAACCAATAAATTGAATGCAATCTATGAAAATCTATTTGAATGCAAACATAGTAAGAGTTGTTTAGTGACTTAAATTGTGATTAAATTTAATCAAAAGTGATTAAAACTAATTTCTTGGCTATAATTTTAAGTCCTTAACAAAATTTGCTCTCTTACTCACCGGTGATGTCGAGCACATTCTTTAAAAGGAAATGCAAGGAAATATTGTCAGATCAACACCAGAATATGGTCACCGATATTGTTGAGCACTTGTATATAATTTATTTATTAGATTTATATCTATTAAAATATATATTAAGTCTAATATAATCGATATTCTACTAATTTTTAAGTCAATAAATCCATGTTTTAAATATTTTTAAGTCCATATAATTCAAAGCTCTGATAATCAATAAATGAAATGAATTGAAAATATCACTAATAAGTAGAAAATTGTTGACAAATGTTATGGCAATTATTAACAACAATTAAAGTCAAATAAAAGATTCATTAAATTCATTCATTGAATACACTTTAATCTGACCATACCTTCAATTATTTGGAGAAATGGATGAATCTTTGATCGCAATAAAAGGACTAATAATGTGAAAATCTTTATCTCTCAGGACTGGGCTTTGGATTTAAAATTGACTAAATTTTTAACGTTTAAAGCAATGTTTTAAGTCCTTTAAGTAATGAGTCGTAACGAAGAGTAATATTTTTCACTTAAAAACAAATAAATACTCATTAATGGAATGGATTTCAATGACTTTTTAATGTGGATTATCGTAGATGTGATGCGTATCCTTTTTCATCGATGGGTGAAAGGGTTGTCGTTCCCATTGATTCTAAAAACATGGATATTAGGCTGAGTTAATGTTAAGTGAGTGCAGACCTGATCGTTAATGGATGCGTCAATTGGAAGGGTTGAGTAGGGAATAGGAAATGACTGGTTGTCTGACTCAGTCAACATCATCACTTTGGCTCCATTTTTCTCAAAATCCATATAACGGGGAGAAGTGCCCTGCATTGTGGATAACCTCTTCTGAAGGGTTGCGCTGTCCATTATTACTGGGTTTGGAAACAAAGTTTACATAAATCCTAATTAAAAGTTGGAAAGACTTACATCCATTGTCTCTATTAATGCGCGCTTTTCTAATGAGAACGTAAGCGATAATCAAAACGATTACAATTATGACAATCGCTGTGAGGAGTGGTATTGTGAACGCCGGCTGTAAATAGTAGTTCCC
>JAQFZM010004133.1:0-10004 GCA_034695785.1 Galumna obvia
TTTAAATCCATAATAAGAATATATGAAAAATATTTCGAAAATATAATCAATAATTGAATTAAAAATCAATACAATTAATAAGTTATATAATTAATATTAATTATGATAAAATATAAGATAAGGATTATAGTTTAAAATTGTTATCAAATAAAATATTATAATAGATATCAATGTTGAAAATAAACATATGTATTGAGTTGAAATTATATAGTTAAAACTTAAAGACTTTACCGAATAAATTATAGCGAAAGGAAGGGTTTCCGTAAATTTTGTAGCGGTGTGCTTCGCTATTGCAGCATGTTTATAAAATTATTAAATGATACTAATGAAGGTTAATCGTTGTTATGACTAAGAACCTCAAAAATATAATGAAGATTATAATGAAAACTTTTAAAAATGTGCAGGATAATAATTACGTTTAGAATAAAAATCACAAGTTTATAAAATTTGGTTTTGTTTACATACTTTGGGTCAAATTTTACAAAACGTTAATTATTGTAACATATTTTTGGGTCATAGATAAATATATGTTGATATATTAATCAGGGTTCTATAGCATTTATTGACAACTAATAAAAATTGCTAATTTAGTCATTTGTTTTCTAAACGTCATTATCATCTTGCACATTTTGAAAAGCTTTCATTATAATCTTCATAATATTTTTGAGGTTCTTAGTTATGACTTGACCTATGGCTATTAAAACTTAAATATTAATTTTCTCCAAAAATAATTTCCCAAAATTTTCTATTGATTATATATTTTTTTCATTTATTTAATTTTTTTTGATAATTTAACTTGTTAATTTGACATTACCTCTAAGATTATTAAATAAATATTAAATATCAAGTTAAAATTAAATTAAAATAAAATGCGATATAAAGTAAAGATTATAATTTTAGCAAAATTTAAATTATGTTTTATCAATTTAATGTAAAATTTTAAAATTGGAAACAAATTAAATACTTTATTTAATCTTTAAATTTAGCTAGATTATTTAACAATTAACAAATAAATATAATAAAATCGTTTTATAATTATTCTTGTAAAATCAAATCACGTTTCAAAAATTCATAAGGTAGATGATTTAGCTCAAAATCTTGATTTAATTTTAGCTTATTTTTATTAATTTTCTTCAAAAGGAAATTTTCAACTTGTTACATATTTCATTTTTTAATTTAATTATTTCTTTTGGATGACCATCCGTACTTGATTATCAAGGATTGCTTTTTATTTGATTTATTTTAAGAAAGCCCTTGATAGTAGTTATCAAGGTTGTGAAAGCGTCTATGATTTCATAAATGAAATATTGATTAAATTTGTAACTAATATATTGAAAATTTTAACAAAATGAACTGTAATTTAAGAAATAAAATAATCTATATTTTAAAATTGAAATATATTTTAATCTAAATATAGAAAAAATAATTGTATTAAATATTAAAATATTTTAAACATTGATTGTTTATTAACATATTTATTGTGTTTTCATAATATTGTTGTTTACAAAAATGACCAAACCTTCTTTTAAACAAAATAAATTGTTAAACCATATCCAACATAATTGGATAAAAAATTTAGTGTATAATTAATGGTTTAAGGCAAGAGATGATAATAGCAATTTGCTTTGAATTCATTACCGAAAATTTACTGTTAAATACTCTGTAGTGTCAATTGTTAGAGATTATCAAAATTATCTCTTCTCAAATACAAAATAAATGCCATTAAATTGAGCTAAAATTTGTCATTTATAACCTTATTAAACAACAGCGAATCGGATGAAGTAATTATTATTGATTTGTGTCTCTCATATCATACCATTTATCATCATTTGTTATCCTTTTGCTGATTATCGAATAAAATTAATTAAAACAATTTCATGATCCAAAGTTGTCAAGCTATACAATGCGGCCTAACCAAAATGAAATGTTTGGCAACAAACAATTTATCTACTTTTCAATAGAACTCCATTTAAATGCATTTGACAAACCATTTTCTATACCCATCTCTGATTCAAATTAAGGGAACCAAAAGCCTTTCCCGATTAAAATTCAATATTCTGAAGTAAATTAAGCTTTTAAAAAAAATTTTAAAAAATATTTGAAAATGAATTAAAAATAATTGTGAAGTTAATTGTATGGATTGTAAATCATTTATTTAAGATTAAGATAAAATAGTACTTTAACCGTTAAGTCTTATGCAAAGGACAATTTTAAATTCAATTAGTAATTTCTATTATAAATATTTAATTTTTTTGCCCTGATAAGTATTGATTTCACCATGATCAGTCCTTGATTTCTTGTTGAAGAAGTGGTCACACTATTTCTCTTTTTAATTTAACTTGTTTATTTAAAATTCCCTCTTAAATTGTTTAAAATTATAAAACTATCAAATTAATATTAATTAAACAAAATATTTATAAAAAGGACTGTAATTTTTTCCAAATTTATTTTTTGTTATATCAATTTAATATATTTATATAAAAATGGCAATGGCTAAAAAAAGCATTTATTTTATCTAAAAAATAATCTAGATTATTTAATAATTAACAAAAAATTCATTAAAATTCAATTTAAAGTTATTTTAAAAAATCAATTCATATTTCCAAAAATTTAAATTGAATGATCTAGCTCACAACTAGATTTAAATTAAAGCTCAATTAGAAGCAAATAATTGAATTTTTGAAAATATGTGAACATAAGATTTATTTGAATGAATGAACTTTTGACAACTATTGGGTTTCACTTTTAATATTAAACTGTATTTTGATTTTGAAGACTACTTTTAGCTTATATTTTATGTTCTCATCAGGATCCTCATTATCTGTATGCTGATTCGTATGAAAGTTTTATAAATAATTCATAGTAATAAGTACGTATAAGAATTAAATGATCCTTAAATCATTTGATTTGTAATAAATAAGATATTAGTAAAACCCTGATTAATTTTGTGACATATATTTATGAATGAATCAAAAATAAATTTCAATGATAAACGTTTTCATAAAAATCATATTCAAAAACAAACTTTAATACAAAATCAAAGATTTTATGATTAATTATTGATTGGAAAATTTTCACGTTCCATTTTAAAGCTTAAAGCTTTAATCAGCATACGGAAAATGAGGATCCTGGTTCTCATATATAGTATTGTTATGAAAATCGGTTGAAAATTAGATTTTAAACTTCAATAAAATTAAGGTACTAGTCTTTTGTGTGTTTTTCTGGACTCTGCACTGTAATTCCTATTCTTTGGGATACAAATAAACAAGGTTTGGGGTCAAACCAGTAGCCATTTCATTTACAAGCATAACTCAAATTATTTTAATTTTAAAATATTTTTGTTTACTTAGGATTCCTAAGGAACTAATTTAAAATAAGATAAAATTATGAATTTGACATAATTTTTTAACAATTAATTTAGTTTCAAAAATTTTAGTTGAAAAGAACACTTCCTATGTAACTAATACTTTGATATTATGTATATTGCATAAGTTTTGTCATATGACTTAAATAAAGTAAAATAATTTTTACCATTGCAGCGATCCCAATAATAAGTCAGTGTTCTCCAAGTGGACCCAATGTGGAAAGTACACTCTCTATGTTACAAAATATTTTGATATTAGGTATATGGCTTCATTAGAGCCATAAAAGATACATGAAACATTGCACAGCATACACCTTCTCCCGTTTCTATCATAAATATGAAATTTCTTCGTTATTAACAAAAGGTTTGGTCCCAAGAGAGGGAAAGCACAGTCTAACACTATAGACTTATCAATTCCTTATTGATTATCTATAGAGTAGCATTAAAATATTTCATCTATCTTATTTAATCATTGAGCTATAAACTTTATTGTTTTATAAAAAAATTAAACTAGATACAAATTTTTTCAAATTTATTTATAGTGGTGCAAAAATTCCATAGTTGAATTTTTAATGAAATTTTTTTATTCTTATTCGTTGAAATTTTATAAAGTAAAAACTAACCCAGACCCTTTTGTCAAATATTGTATATTAGCCTTTAGAATACAAATGCATAAAAGGTCAATAAAATGCAAACGTATTTGTTATAAAACTATCTTTCATACAAATCTTCCTATATTTTTTCCTATTGATGATAATAATCTTGGTTGTTAAATATTTTTGTAAAATTTAAATATTCATATTCTTTTATCACTAAACCCTTTAAACTCAGCCAAACCCCAATATAAAACTGTAAAATTCTGGTTTTATTAATATTAAATAGTCGGGATTAATATTCTTTGATAAATCATAATAAAATGGATTAAAGGTATGAATTGGAAAATGTTCTGAATGAATATTATAAATATTATTAAACTTTATAGTTTTAGGGTTAACTCATTTTATTCGTTGATTTAAGTAAACAACTCTTATAAATTTATTCTCTAAAAAAGTAATAACGATATTGAAGGCAAGACTTATTGAAAATCAATTAGTTATTGATAAATGGAATAAATTAGCTTAGCTTATGAACCAATTACCTTGGAAATAAATGTGGTAAATGTCAAATGAATAAAGAATATACAAACTTTCCACACGATTAAGTATAAAATTATTTTAAGAATTATAAAAATGAAATTAATTTAATTTAAAAAATTTTGTAATTATATTAGATTTTTTTTAAAAATTACGACACATTTTCCGTTAATTTAATCATGAAATACAATACTCTTGTTATAAATATTAAACATAAATGAAACATTAAAAAGTTTTCAATGAATAATTTTTTGCAAAACTCAACCATTAATTGAAAAATATTTGTCTTGTTTTTACTTAAATAAAAATAATAAAGAAAATGGGTCATTATTTTTTGATAAATGGAGAATGTTCTTATTTATCTCTAATCTTCATAAAGTAATGTCGATTATTAATTATAAATTATAATAGATGTTTACTTTTGGATACATTTATGGGTCAAATCATATGTAATGATTTATTTATAAAAATTTATTCATTTATGAAATTCAAAGTGGTTTTTTTAATAATTTGACTTTACTGATCTTAAATAGCTATGGACTTTTTTAAGATTTGTATGTCTGACATTTTCTATTGATCAGTAAGAGGGATTTTTCGTCCCATGACTAACGGAAGTCAGTTTATCCCTACATAGTAATTAAGAATAGCTTCACTGACACCAATTTCTAGTTCATAGTTAAAGTTCGGTTTTGTTAGTGTAAAATTTCACTATTTATAAATTGATTTTTTCTTCGAAAGATATTAATTTTACTTGACAATTTAGTAAGTGTTTTATTTGATTGATATTTTTCTTGGGTTAATTGGATGCAATTAATTTCAATTATGAATTTTTTAATTTCATTTAAATTTAAAAACATATAATTTGACTATATATGAGATTTAAGTTTAATTCTTTATGACCGTTAGCGGTGTCCTATAAGCTGCCGTACAGACTTTAATCTTGACCCGTTTTTATGAGGTTTTGTCCGTCAGTTTGAGTTATTTTTCTGCTCAATAAATAATTATTTTAATCAGATTACGAATATTTTTGTATTAAAGTTTTATTAAATATAGTTGTCAAATTATTATATAGGAATATTTCTAGAGTTTTGATTATTATACGAATAATATTTTAACTATGTATAAGATGTAATTTCAAAATAAAAATTTTATCATTTTTTATCTATTATTCAATTATGTCTAACTATTATTTTGTTGATTGAATATAGAGTCAACCAAAATATAGGTGGAAATAATTATTAAAAGGGGAAAACACATTTAATTAAGTTAAATTTCGAATTTTTAACTTTAATTTATAACATAGATTTATAATTTATTGTTGTTTAGCAAAATTATTAAAATTTAAAAATCATCATGCATTTTTTGAAATTTAACAGTAATTTTCAAAACGTGCTAAAAATTATTCAAATTTTGTGTTGCATTTTAATTTAATGAAGGAATCAAAAGTTAGGAGATACGCTCTTTGTATATTGAAATAATTAAGGTAAAGGGCATAACTCAATATTATGTTAGGTTTATTTAAAGATAGTTTAGGTTTGTTTAGGTTAGATTTGGTATGTTTAGGTTAGGTTTAATTAGTTTAGGTAATTAGGTTAGTTAAGGTTAGGATATTTTGAGTTGTGCCCTTTACCTTAATTATTTCAATATACAAAAGGCGTATCTCTTAACTTTTGTTTCCTTAATTTCCGGCAAATCATATTGGAAATATAAATTGCACTCATCTTATGTTTTCCAATGATTTATGACAAGCCACACTTTAGGGCGGGAAAGATAGTAAAATGCCGCCAAATTTCGAATTTTTCATAAAAAATAAAGGTAAATTTTTTCGTGTGGATTTCTCACAAACTTTAATGACGTATTTTGATTCATCACATATGAAACAACATCATATCATTTCGAATAAGTTGTGTTATATGATATACGAAACCATATTTCTCGATTTTCATAGAATTTTGATCATTTTACGCCCACTGGCGCTCACCATTGGTGTTCAACTCAAAGCATCAGCATCTTTGTGAGCTGTATATTTCTTATAGTATAGATTAAATTGGTATTATGCCGACACACATTTTGCAGAAAAAGAAATTTTATAATAGAATTTCTGCACGCGGGCACTAATGTGTAATTCTAATTATTTTAAATAAATTCATTTATATATTATCAAATACATGTTAAACTTTGATAATTGGCCGAATTGAATTTAATTATAACTTTCAATTAACTATTTATAACTATAAAAGTTTACCGATATATTAGAAATTTCTTATCGATAGAGATGCCGCCTATATTTTTTCTTCATACGGTGCAGAAAAAAATAAAGCAAAATTTCTGCACGCGTTCACTAATACGTAATTCTAATTCTTTTAAAGTAATACATTTATATTTGATCAAACATATATATAAGCTTGATAATTTGTCGGATTAAATTTTATTTTAACTTTTAATTAATAAAATATTTAGAACATGATCAAACCTACGTAAACTTACCGTATAAATTCAATCGGTAATCATTCGTAGCTTCTACAATAAGAATTTTTTCTGCTTTCCTTGCAGAAATCCTATATTATATTTTCTTTTTCTGCATAAAGGTTGTTCCCAGTATTATGAAAGTTGTAAGAAACATCGGCAGACACGTGAAGTAGTGTCTTCATCTTTGAGGATCAATTAAAATTATAATACACTATTCATAAAATTTGGAATGAAGGTTTACGGAATTTTGGTATACCTAACTTGAAAATTGTTTTTTGATTCTTTTGTTTTGCTTTATATTAAATTCTGTATATGTTTGAAAACATGAATTATTGTCATTCAATCCCAAAAATTTATTTTTAAATTAAATCAAAAATATATCTAAAGAACGGTGAAATGTGATTGAACTTTTTTCCATAAATTTCCTACTTTTTTTAATCCTAAATTAAAAATATTTGAGAAATTTGAAAAAATATCTGATAAATACTCTGAAAACTTCAGTTCATCAAGAGTTAAAAATCATATTCAAAATTTAAATCTAAGTTAAATTACTAAAAATATATGGTCTAAATTTAACTCAAAATATGCCAGCATTTTTTTAAACTTTTGTAAAAATATTTCCTAAGTTTTCGAAATACAAGGCTTTGTAATTGAGGATTAGCTTATAGAAAATGCTTATTTAACTTATCATTTTAAAAAAGATTAATTCCTAGTTGGGCTTAACAATTTTTTATAATTCATAGTTAAAGAAATTAAATGGTCATGAATATTTTGTATTATTTCTCATATTATATTTCTTTGATTAAGATTTATAAAAATAATTTTAGACAGAAAAAAAGTTATTCTATCCAGTCTAAGTATTAGGTTAAGTAATAAGTAATGACTTATTTTCAGGCATGCTTGTATTGTCTCTACAAAACTGTTATAAAATTTAATCAATTATGTAATCAACATAAAAGTCGAAAGGTTTAAATTTTATTGGCAATTTTATGATTTAATATCTGTCCGTGGAAAATAGTTGTCCATAACCAAAAGTCAGGAGAAATTTATTGGTTTTTGAAAATAAATCTTATCCAACAAAATTTTTAAAACATTTCTGTCACTGAGTAGCCTTTATCACATTTGGCAATACCAAATTTATTTCCAGGGCAAGAATAAGGGTTACTCACACTTAAAATAAGCATGTTTGATGAGAGTGTTTTTTCAGTTGTTAGAAGTTAAGTTTCATGGTAAAAAAACATATTTTCATTGAATATTATATCAAAATAATTAGTTTTAAATGAAGACATTATAAATTTAATTAAAATTTGTATATACATTTTGAATATTTTACAATATATCTTCATAATCACTTTACTATAATACCACATTACTTATTCCTCCACCTAATGAAATTCATTTATTCTAAAGTTTCATGTAACTTTAATATTAAATCAAAAAGAAATTTAGAATTTAAAAAAAAATCCATTACATTTCATCGTTTATTAAAAATTTTAACAATGATACTTAAAACACTAAAAATAGAATTTGAAGGCTAATAATTCCTGTTTTCAAATATGTTAAAAAATTAATTTTAAATAAAACCAAAATTTTCAAAACACATTGATCTACTTAGGTATACCCAAATTCCGTAAAGACTTTTGTTCCAACATTATATATCCGAGACAAACTCAAAGTGTTTTCCGAGTTGAAATTGTCTAATTCACATAAATAGTAACTCTATTTGCCAAAATTTTTATCCATTTGCTTGTTTGTAACCCGACATTCAATTGTTTGTTCTGTTATATTTGTGCGAATGCTTGAAATTATGCACCTTCTATGGTAACAGTGTCCTAACGACCTGTATTAGAGACGAAAAGCACTGATTATTACAGTTAAAATGGATTTTGTTAATATTATTACTCACTTCTTTTTCTATATCTTTGTCCATGCTAAACGCCATTGCAATGCTATAGCGGTCGTCCCAGCTATATCCATAGCTTTCGCATCTATGGTCGCCACAGTTTTTTTGTACTATAGCAAAGATTACGTCGCTAATTTTACCCTATAGCCAATATTTTTCATATATTTAGATAATTTATTGCATTTGGTTTATTATTAAAAATAATTTCAGATAGAGTACCTATAAATATATATTTGATATCTTTAAAGACAGTTTTTTATGACATTATTACTATCTAATTTGTATTAAGAAAATTATAAATAAAATTTTCTTGGTAATAATTATTAAACAAATGATATTAAGTCTTCAAATAATGAAATTAATATAAATATATAATGTGTCACAAAATAATAATTAAACCAAAATATTAACAAAATTTATAAATATTTTAAAAACTGTAAATTTAACATAATATAAATGTAAATTTATACTTTTCATCACAAAATAATTAATTGGAATACACTAAGTACGTGTTTATATTTTATTTTATTTAAAAAAACCGAAATTTTTCTTTAGAAAGGTACGCCATATACTTTTTTTTGCCTCTATGTTCAACTCTGAACTTGATGATAATTTTGTTTTTTAATTTGTATATCAATGATATTTCATAGGCAAAATAGATTAAATTTAATATTTTGCAAGTTAAAATTTAATAGATTTTCTAAAAATATAAATTTAGTAAGTATTTCTAACGATTAAAAATTATAAATAATATAATTTTTTAAAATAAAATTCTTAAATAGGAAATAATTTCTATTTAATCAAATCTCACTTATCTTATTAACTGAAACATTTTCATTTTCATTATATCATTTTATAAATATTTTAAATGGTATAAAATGAACAAAAAACAATGACTAAAATGGTTTCCAAGATTATATTTAATAAATATATTAATAAAAAACTATTTATTTATTTCAAAAAGACTAAAATATAAATAAAAAACAATTTTTAAAAGAAAATTCAATTTATACAAATTTTAATTTTCTTAAAATGGTAATTTTTTTCATATTTATTTAAATAGTAATCTTGAATTTTATTTTTAAAAAATATTGTTATTAGTGTATAGAGGAGTTAATGTGAATTTTGTAATACT
>JAQFZM010004134.1:0-10003 GCA_034695785.1 Galumna obvia
TTTTCTCTATGGGAACAGCGTCCTAACGACCTGTGTTAGAGATGACGGTCAGTGGATATACAGAAAGAAACTCATAAATTAAAGATTTTCTTAATTTATTGTTTTCTTATTCCTAGAATTCAAATAAAATTTGAAATTAAATAAAGTTTGAAATAAAAGTAAAAGAAAAAACAATTTCTTAAACCCTAAAACATCAGTCAAAACTGATTCTGTGCTCTTCATCTAAGTATATCTCTCATAAAGTTTTGTTAAGTGAAGAAATTCCCTGAAGAAGTTTTAGTTAAAATAAATGAATTTATATAAATAATTTTATTTGTGAAAATTTTTCAAATAATAAAAATATGTCCAATACTTTTCAAATTAAAAGTTTATTTTCATATTTGAGTGAATTTAATGTATTAAATTCAAATTTAATTCATTTTAAGAATAATGTAAAAAATAATAAATTATTAAGTAATTATGTAGCGACTAGTAAGAGTTGTGCACTGAATTTTTGTCGGATTGAAATACCATTAATTCGTTGTTTTAATAATAAAACTATTAATAAAAAATTTAAGTGTTTTTGGCCCAAATGTCGGTTAGAATATAGAAATGGTGCACATTTGCGTCGACACATTTCTATTCATATAAACAAAAGACAATTCGTTTGTAATTTCAATAAATGTAATAAAACATTTAAAAGAAAATCAGAGTTAATTCAACACAAAAGAAGTCATTCGGAATATAAACCATTTAAATGTGATTTTGACGGATGTTTTACTAGATTTGCATTAAGATCTAATCTAATCGCACATAAGAAGAGGATTCATTTAAAACTAAAATCATTTAAATGTAATGAAAATAATTGTAACAAGACATTTTTTTCTTCGAGTAATCTTAAAAGTCATATAAAATCTAATCATTTATTTGAAAAGCAGTTTAAATGTTTGATTAATAATTGTGACAAAAGTTTTAAAATGAAATCAGAACTAAGTTCTCATAATAAAAGAATTCATTTAAAACTTAAATCATTTATATGTAATTAAAATAATTGTAATAAAACTTTTGTTACTTTGGCTGAATTAAAACTACACAAAAAACACATTCATTCGATAGAAAAACCTTTTAAATGTTTGACCGAAAATTGTGACAAATTATTCAAAACATTAAGTGATTTAAACACTCATCAGAAGAGAATTCATTTAAAAATTAAATCATTTAAATGTAATGAAAATAATTGTGGCAAAACTTTTTTCAATTCTTCAGATCTAAGAAAACACAAACAATATATTCATTCTAATGAAAAGCCATTCAAATGTTTGGCTGAAAATTGTGAACAAAGTTTTAAAACTAAATCTAATTTATCTCAACATATGAATAAAAGTCATTTAAGACTAAAATCTTTTAAATGAAATGAAAATAATTGTAACAAAACTTTTGTCACTTTAAGTAATCTTAAAAAAACATATAAAAGAGATTCAATATCCAGAAATGCTTTTATATGTTTGGCTGAAAATTGTGAAAAAAAACTTTTAGAACAAAATCAAAATTATCAGAATCATAGGAATAAAATTCATTTGAAAATGAAATCATTTAAATGTAATGAAAATAATTGTAACAAAACATTTATCTCTTCGGATGATTTTAAAAGACATACAAAATACGTTCATTCGACAGAACGTCGGTTAAAATGTTTGTATGAAAATTGTTGTATGCAAAGTTATAAAACAAAATTTGATTAAACCTGTTAAATAAAAAATATTCACCCGAAATATTTAATGTATTAATTTGTAATAATAATGGATTTTAATTTCATTTAAATACATAAATAATTCACTAATAATTAGAATAAAAAATTAAATAATAAAACCATTTAATTGTTAATTGAAATATTTTGTAACAAATTTTTTTGAATTTAGTAAATCTTTAAACTTGTATACCAATTATTTAATACTGAATAATCAATTGATAAACTGTAAAACGATTTATTTTTGACTAAAAAACCAAATCCTGTGTATAACTAAACATATTAATCTAAACAAAAAATATAAAAGAATTGCATTATCTATTAAATTATAATTAATAAACTTTGATTCTATGCTCTTTTTCTTCCTTAAAACAATTTTGTTAATTTAAGTAAATTAATAAAGAAAATATTTTAAATAACTTTTAATATTAGATTTAATAGAATATATTAAAATAATTTTACAATAATTTCCATTTATAATAATAAAATAATTTTGAAAACTTTAAAATTTAAAATTATTATAAATAAAATTAAATAAAATATTAAATATTTAAATATAATCATAAATTTTAATAAAATTTTTAAGTAATTCAAAAATTATTAAAATTTATTTTTTAAAAGTCATTCTTATTTGATATGAAAACCAAATATAATAACGTGAATAATACTTTTTCTATTTTTTCTGTGCAAAAGTTTATTGAAGTCTATTATGAAATAATTTCTCAAAAGTTTTTGTATTCTTTTCTTTTATGTTTAATAAATTTGTTTAAATATGTGACGAAAACTTTAAAATTAAAATATTTAGCTTTTGAATGAACTAGGTAATGATATTTAAGAGAAGTTAAAAAAGGGCCACAAAAAGGGCCACAAATTCCTATTGCTATATATAATAGATCATCAAAAATGCTTCAAAAATATGTTAACACATTTTATTTGTTGGCAAAAATAATTGTTTATTTATAAAATCAATAAAAATACTACATTGATATAATCAAAAAATATAAATATATTTTTGCTAACATTCTGATATAATGAATAAAATAATTTTATTAATATGAATTTTTAACATCAAGTTTTTATGACATTCTTTTAGAAATGCTGATTATAATCTAAGTAATTATATAAATTTAATTTTTTTTGAATTTGGAATTTTTGTAATTTCAATTTGTATGTAATCTCATGTTTCAAATAAAATTGTTATTTTTTCTAATATTATTGTCTTAATACAAAGATTCTTTTATAATTCTATTGATTTTAATTAAAATCGAATAATAATAAAGCTTAATTAATAAAGGAAAATGTAGATTTAATTTTAGAATTCATTTTTAATTTCCGTAATAAATGTAATTACTTAATAATTTTACTAGCATATATTAAATTGAAATATTTTGTAAAAATTAAAATTAAAATAATTTTAATTTTGTAACAAAATATGGTAAAGTATATGTTCAATATCAAGATTATATTATTTTAATATTTGATGCAGAGCTTTCAAACAAACAACTATTAATATATTGCATAACAAATTAATTTATAGAAACATCTAAATTAGTTTCTAAATCGTGTGTTTCTTCTAAATAAACAATACAAATTATATTTTTACCAAGGTAACATACATTATTTTGAATAATAAATATCTAATTACACAACAATACATATTTTTAGTCTATTTATAATATTTCATCAATAGTTTATAACAAAGAATAGACTTGATAAAAAGAAATTTGATAAATAATTTTTCAAGGTAAAAATTTGTTAAGATAATTTCTGAAAAACATAATTAAAATTAATTGAAAATATATATAAACTATAAATAATTGATAAAAATCAAATTAATATTCGCAATAAGTTTATTATTCTATTTCAGATCCTGGCAATAATAATCGTTAAAATGGATAGAAACAAAACACAACCTAGTAAGGATAAAGAAATCTTCATTCGTAATATATTTGTCATTTTATTTGGCCTATTGATTGTATTAAATATTGTTTGTGTCAATAAATTATGTCAAGGGCCTAATATTTACCCAAGAGAGACAACACAATGTAATTTCCTATTTCTTTTGCAACATGCTCAAATTTTTCTTTATTTGTATTTAAGCGATTATTTTTCATTTGACCCTTTTAAATTTTGGTTTATTTTTTCTCTGGATCGTAATTAAGCTGAAACTGAAGATGACTCAATCATTAATGTAGATATCCTTATTTCGGAGATGGACGATAAATTTTAAAAGGTTTAATTAATCCACAACCTCCATTTAGCACTCCGCCCTCATAAGTGTGCTCAATTTTTAAAGCCTAATTAATATTAAATAAATTTTTACCATTTTGTTTTGTTAAGACAATTCCTAAATGAGTTTTATATAAAATTAGTAAACTACAAACTCTCCATCAAATTGCAAGTGAATTTTTTTAATATGAATATGTGTATGATAATTGTAAAGGATCTAACTTTTATTTTCTAATTCAAAATCCCATTTAATTTATTTGTAAATTTATAATTTATCAAAAACAATACTCAGTCGGTTATGAAATTGAAAGTCTGCGAACATTATATAAATTTTTTGAAAATATCCATATAACTTTTAAGGTTTAATTGATTGTGTTTTATGAAATAGCGAGATGTGAAAGCCTGTATGTTAAAAATTGATTTCACTGCAGTTGTATTACATAAATCTGTTTGTTATTTATTAAACTGTAAAACAAATTGTCAAATATTGAGTTAAATATTTTTAAATATAAAACAATTGGTAATTTATAGAAAATGAAATTTTCTATTTAATTATAATAATAATAATAATTAAAAATTGTATTCGGTAAGAATAATAGATTTTACAGTTTTTAAATAACAAAATTAGGTGCAACGTTATCTAGATAACCTTGCACTCCTTCATGACAAATAATAATAATTAAAAAATTATATTCTATAAGAATAATAGATTTATTCAAGTTCTATTTAATTATAACTAACGATGAAATTTAAGAAACTTTTTCCGTCAAAATCATGAGTTTTTTTTCTAAGAAATAAGCAAGCCTATAAAATATTTATTTAGAACATTATTAGGATGAGAATAGAAAGAATAAAAATTTTTGACCTTCCATTCGATATAAATAATTATATTAATTAAATTTTATTTAGCCTTAAAAGCATTGTTGACATAACTTGTTATAAACAAGTTTTTTTTAATTTACAATTCATTTAAATTATTTTAAAAACTAAAATATTTGTCATTATTTCGTAAATTGATTGGAAGGGAATTAAATAATTTTATACAAATATTTAAAAAAAATGTATCAAAATCGAGTAATTAAGATAAATCAGATTAAATATTAATACCATTTCTTAGAGTTTTTTTAAATATAAAATTATTTTCCAATTTTCAGGAATACCGGGAAAATTAAGTCTTATTTTTTTACAATAATTTTAGAGTCGAGTATTCTCTTCGAGATTCTAATGATTTAACATTTAAAAATTTGAGTCTTTCATCATAACTAAAGTGAAATTTACTCATCTTTACGCATATTGACTTGGGTAATTTAAGCTGTATATATTAATGTTAGCATAAAACTTATTGAAAGGGTTATAAAATTGATAAAACTAGTTTTGAAGTCAAAGCTATAAGAACTACATTTACGTGAATTAGGCAATATACAGTCGCGTACAGAACAATCCAAAATCCCTTATACTTCTATAACTCATGATAGGATAAGTGGATTTTTTAGTGGTTTTAACTAAAATAATCTTATTAGTTATAGAATTTTAAAAAATATAATTTAAAAATTTGTACCTAGTTATAATCATTTTAAATGATGAAAACCCAAAAATTGATATTTTAATGAAACTTTCGTTGAATATATTTTTTAATTTGTAGGTTTTAATAGATATAAATAATTTTTATAATAATAACATTTTATAACAAATAAAAATATTGTGTTGGTCATTTGTCCTTCACGACCCCTTTTTTGGCCTATCCTTCAAAAATATTTGTGTCATAAGTTATTAATGTAATACATACTATATATTCGAAGTATAATTTTAGGCTGATTTCGAAAATCCAACTTGTTTTTAATTACAATTGATACATTTTCATTTTTAACAAAAAGTTTAAATAATACGTTATATGAATTATTTTTAAAATAATTTCAATTTTTTGAAAGGAGGGTGAAAATCTACCCCAAATCTATATATTATATTAATAAATTATGATATAAATATTTTTGAATGCTGATCCAAAAAATTGGGAATGGAGATCAAGTGACCACCACAATATTTGTTATTTCTTATGGTGATTATTAAAATTTATTTGAATACATTAAAAGCTCTGAGTTAAAAACAATATCAAAAGTTTTTTTAAAATATCAATTTTTTGGTTATCATCATTTTACAACAAAAATGAGATTTAAAGTCTTGGTCAAATCTAAGTAGAACAACTAAACAAGCTATATTTCTTAAATTCCTTGATGAAATTTTATAAATTTTGTGTGCATATACAATGACTCTCCCCATTGTTAAATATGATTTTAGATTACTTAAAAAATTTCATTCAAATTTTTAAATTTGATCAATTCGAATTTCTTGTATTTTTCATATAAGTTGCTATCAAGCTTGATCACCTATGGAGAATTTATCTTATTTTGGATCATAAAGTGTTAATTACAAAAATGTTCAAAATGTTATCTATTATTTAATAATCACAAAAATTTTCGAAAAAATCTTGGTTAAAATTATTTTAAGTTACCCTAATTGAAATTTTTATCAAAATTTGTTATATAATTATCCATAACTTTCGTATTTCTAAACCGATTTCAATGATCTAGGTATCATTTTAATTGAAATAAAACGATCTTTATTTCAAATTAAACTGATCCAGAATTGGCTAAAGTCTTTTTGAGTAATTTAAAAAAATTATAGATTTTAAAATTTTTGAACCCCCTAATTTTTATATTCGAAAATTAAGCCATATCCATTACAATGGGGGAGTTATTGTATGTGCACACAATATATGGTCAAATTTCATCAAGTAGTTTAAGAAATATAGCTTGTAAAGTTGTCCTACTTAAATTTGATCACGACTATATGTGACAAAACGGTGATATTTTCAAATTGAAAGTATAAGTTATGGTTTACAATCCAAAATGTGGCCCTAATATTATGAATTCTCAAATACTTTTAACAATTTTATTAAAAAATTATACACTTAATAATCCAAATATAACTAATATTTGACCTTTCTTAATAAGTTATATCATTATCAAACTCTATTATAAAAAGTTACTGACCAATGACTATTAAAATATTGTTCATATTTTCAAGCGCGCACTTTAAAAATTTGGATTCTAAGTTATATTTTAGAATTGGAAAATGTGGCAATGTTGTGGCAATCAAAATATGCATTCTCAAATACTTTTATCAAGTTTATTATAAAATCATACCCTTTAATAATAAAAATATAACTAATATTTAACATTCCCTTATACGTTGTATCATGATCAAACTATATTATAAATATGTCCTGACCAATGACTATCAAATATTGTTCATTTTTTCAAGCGCGCAATTTGAAAATTTCAATACTAAGTTATATTCTATAACTTATAGATGGTTTGCAATGATAGAAAGAAGGTTTTGATATAATGTAAATAATAAATGCAAATATAGTTCAAATTAATGGAATCATTCGTTATATTTATACAAATAATACTAATATTTTACATTTTATTTAAAATAATTTATATTTTATGAAAGAATTAAGTTATTGTAGAATAAAAGTATTTCTTTGAATTTATCAAGCTTGAGATTAGTAAAGTTTAAGTATTTTTAAAAAATCAAAATTTTTACAATGATGATGTATATACTTAATGTTTTGAATATTTTATCGTTGATTAATATATTGTATAATTTTAAAATCAATACCTTGCTAATTTATTTCTGATTTAATGCCTTATAATATTTGTATAGAAATTTGATTAGAAAATAGTCTTAACATAATTAGTGTCATTTAATAATCATTTATTTCTATTTTAAAAACCATTGAATAGAATATAATTCTTAACACAATTAAAGATAAAGAGATAGAACTCAAAGTTATTCATTGGAAACAAATCTAAACAATAGAATCCAATGTCGGGTCCGCTCAACCTCTCTATAAATAAAGAGATGCAAAGTTTACATTTAAAATGTATTAAATGACTACTAATATAAGGATAGATATATTCTCGAGGTTTGTGAGCAACCTTATTGATCTGACAACTGAACAAATTAACCAGGACAATCATTGTGAACACCATAACCAGAACAACAACACCGAACATTATTCCCACTGTTTCGGTAATCTTAGCGAATATATAATTGATGTCAGCCATAGCCAGAGGTGACCCCAAGTAATACAAATAAAATATAAAATATTTGAACACATCGTTGATATCAGTTATAAGTTTTACGGCTGAATTGTGTTCTTCAATGGCTTTGAATATGAGTTTAGTATTTCTTATTTTCAAACTTAAGATAATTCTATTGTTAATTGAAATCACGATATACTTTGCATAGAAAACAACGAAACTCCAGAGCGGGAAACCGACGGCAGCCATACCACAGAATTGTTGCCAAACCTGATATGTCGGGACTAACCATAAAATTGACATAAATAAAGAGTGACCGGAGTTTGGGTCCATAAATCCATATATCGATAACAAGATATTCAACAAAAATGTGAATATCATTAAAAGCCAATAACTTTGACGAACCATATATTTGGTCCAAAAGTGTAGGAATACAGATAAACGTCTTTTATTTCTGTATTCCAATTCAATAGGAAAGGTGTCTTCTAATATAAAGTGGCCGACATTATAGAAATACATTTTATGACTAATTTTTAAAGTATTGAACAGAAATTGCAAGTGCAAATATTACCAATAAAAATCCAGTCAATCCCAGGGTAATTATCTTATGATTACTAAATCCATAGATGGGATCAATAGTGAAGGCTCTCATCCACTTATAATTATAAAATGAGCTCAAACTAAATCGAATTGAGACCAATAACAGGGATAGTCTACACATCGAAACCCATAGAATTCTTTTGAATTTAGGCTTTTCGTTGATGTATTCATTGATATCAGTGAAAATAGATACGTTATACTTATATGCCAAATGAATTAGATCATTTAGAGATTTTTTCATTATTTCTTCAATATTCATATTTGACTGTCTTTTAGATTTATATCTTAACTTTCTTAAGGTATTCATAATTATTGATAAAAGATTTTCATAGAACTAAATAAAAGAAAACATTTAATTCATTCAATGATTAAAACTATTTTTGTTTTTTTATTTTAAACGTCTTATATTTCACAATATTTTAAATTAAAATTGTGATATTACTATTAACTTTTATAGAGAATTGACTGGGTATATTAAATTATACATTCAAAGTTTTTTTTTTAAAAAAATAAATGATTTTGAATCTAATTTTTTTATTCGATATAAATTCAAAATCGATATTTTCTTTAATTTAATGGATAATTATCTTATTATTCGTCTAAATTTCACTAATATATCATTTAATAAAATAGATTATTGCCATTAAAATTTAAATAAGAATAAATGATTTATAATTTTGTTTTTTATTATTGATAGTTACAGGATAACATCTTTATGTGGAACAAATGAAAATGTATGTTAGGAAAATATTATTTTATTTTTAAAGCTAAGTTAAACACTTGAATAAATCAATCATACATTACGTTTTTCATAATATTAATTACTTGACACAATTTATAAAATATTGCCACAAAATATCTTGATATATTTATTATTTTAAAATTTTTATACATTTATCTTAATATTTTTCATATGTTATACCCTGTGCTAAATTAATTTTCCAATTTAAAAAATATTTTATATTACGAAATGTATGACAAATGGTTTTCTATGACGCAAATAATAAATATAATCAGATATAAAATTAATGAAATTTTTTTAATGGCAATATATCTTTTAATTCACTTCATAATATAATAAACAAGGTGGAAATAAAAAATTATTAACATTTTGTTTATATTACTTATCTTTTAATATGAATATATTAATAATTTATTTAAAATTGAACTAGTTAAATAATATTAAAATGTTCGTAGCTTAATATATGAGAAGAATAATATGGTAAATATGTTAATTTTGTTAAATTTTCTCTATAGCAAGCCTGCCCAAATGGTCACTTTTTAGCCACTTTTAGTGCGTATGCAATGTGACGTTTGCTAGCTCATTAAACTTATTCAT
>JAQFZM010004135.1:0-10001 GCA_034695785.1 Galumna obvia
TTAAATTGATTGCCTGTTATGGAGTCGTGTGTTCTGTCTTATGGATGGATTTCATAGCATTTAAATCCTAAAAAACTCTGTGTTATGTATAAAGATTGTAAAGAAAGACATAAATTATCAAATAATGAGTCATTTATTATTGAAAATAAAAATAGTCCTTTACTTTTATGTTTTTATCTTTTTATAAATCAAAAATAATTATAATTACGACAAAATTTATGTCTCATGAAATTTGTGAAAACTCTACTCTTTAAAACACTTTTGCAGTAATTGTTAAACTATTTTCACTGAAACTCAATTCTTGAAAAATTATGACTTCAAGTATTTAATATAACTTTTAAGTAAAATGTACTTTATTTAACTTATCAAATACAAATAATAAACATGCATAAATTAAAAAGACAATCACTTTATTTACTGAAATATTTTAATTTAATCTTTCATATTTAATAGTTAATATATTCTTTGTCGGTTTGTTATATTATTTAAATATTGGATTAATTTTTTTATGTTTAGGTATATAAACCACTTCTCTCTGGGAGTTATTAATCTCAGAGTTCTTTGCTGAGTTTTGGCTGGTTTGTGACTCCTGGATCTTCTTTCCATAGATTTTCAATTTAGTCAACTCTTCAATAGTCCTAAAGATATCTTCAGCCGAAACACTACATTCAGAGGTGTCAGACATAGCCTTATCGAAGATTTCCTTTTCTTTTTGATAACTCCTAAGCATATTCTGTAGGCCTTTAATAATTTCCTTATTATTCGATCCTTTGTTACTCAATATTTGCTGGTTTTCGATCAACTCATCAAGGTATTTCTATAAAATTTAAGTTAAGAGTATAGGAATTATTTAGAAAAAATAATAAAATCATAAACAATTTACTTAAATATTATATCAGGGTGATAAATTAATAAATATATTTAATAAAAATTAATTTGAAAAGATCTTAAGAACAAAACCTTAAACGAGTCGTTATACGGAGCGATAGCATTGTTTTTGAGAAAGTGTGCAAATTTAGCGATAGCTTTGGTAATACACTCCATTTCATAATTCATCTCTTTGTTCTTCTTCTCGATATCCTTGATCATTTTCAACACCCTTCCTTTAATATACTCTTTATCATTGATCTGACTCTTCACATCCGGGTCTTCTGTTCTCTTTTCCACAGCCTTTGACTCATAATAAATGTGTAAATGAATGGCATAACTACACCCGCACACCATACAGTAATCCCTACCATTCATTGCCCAACATTTCAAAAGACCAGGATCACCAAGAATACCTTTGACATTGTTATTAATACAATAACATGGATCGTGGCATTTTTGCACATATTCATACTTTTTAATACCATGTACTTCATATATCTTACAACACTCTGGAGAGGCACACACTGTTTTTGGCTTATATACCTCGGAGATCTCCAGATCTATGTATGACATATAGAGCTTTCCTTTGAGGTTCGCGATATTACCCGACTCGGCCCTAATGTCATCCTTTTTGCATTTCATTACTTTTAAGTTGTCCTCAATATTGTGTGCGATGTCTGCCAATGGCTGAGTCAGGCTTATGATCTGACGTCGGGCCTCATTAACAGTAATAGTGTCCTGAGTTTTGTGAGGCATTAGTCCGGGTTTGCCATCAGTGGTGCCAATAATATATTCCATAAGTCGTCCGCACTCTTTAATAGAAGAGCTCCAACTCTTTGAATTGTTTTTGATCTCATCCTCAGCAAAATTTATACCTAGATAATTAACATTTTATATGAAATATAACTTAAAGATAAAATTGCAAGTATAAAATAAAGAAGTGGAAATAAATTAGTAAATAAATAACAAAAAAATAATAAATAAATAACATTTTAAACAATTAAAAGACTAAACGATAAGACAAACCATTTTTAATGGCAACTAAAAAACGGAACGACTCGTTATCCAAACAATAATATGTCTCCTTTTTGAAGGGTATGTCTACAAAAGGCGGTGAACTTTTAATACTTCCGAGAAGTCTTCGCAGTACAGGTCCAGTATCTCCCGGGCGATAGGATGTGGTGCGTGCGTTAGTGAACAAGAATACAATATTGTTGCTTGCTGACTTCTCCAAATGAGTCAACAGTTGTTTAATACAGAACTCAAAAGTTGCGGTTAATTTAGAATTGTTTGGCTTAAGAAGAATACAAATACAGTGCAGTTCAGAGAACTTTCCGATGAATGCCAAGACGTTCTCAAAATTGATGGCGTCCTGGTCAACTCCACGTGTGTCGCCCACACCAGGCGTGTCAATCAAACGAACTTGATAATTTCCAAACGGAAAAACATAACTCTTGCAGGATTGAGTTGCCGATTGACCAGGGACATCGCACTCGTTCTGATCACTGCCCAGTTTTATTAATTGTTCCTCTCCTTCATCATTGTAAACAGTGAATGATGTGGGTATGAGAGAGATAGTCTCCTCATTCTTAGCCTGTTCCAATGTCTCATATGTCAAATAGTTAGCGAAAGCATTAATGAAAGTAGACTTTCCGACCCCCGTCTCCCCCATCACTGCTATATTAATCTCTTTCTAAAATTACAAATTTTTAAAAGTTAATTATTTTAGCATGATAAATTGATTAATAACAATACTAAATTATAAAATTATTTTCAATCAATTATAGTATTTACCCTGGGTTTATCGCTTGTAACTGTAGCGGCACTCATCCTATTCTCTCTGATTTTCATTTCTTTTAACGCTTTACTCCAATAATTTTCATTATCAGCAAAAAAGACATTTTGTGTCAAATCTTTTGACTTCATATCTCTTTTGTCCGTTAATTCTGTAGTCAAATAAGTTTAATATATTTTAATGAATTATTAAATATTTATCAAAATTATTAAAATTATTTTATACACTTATATAACTTCAATACCTTTATTAGTGTTTTCCATCAGTTCTTCATCAGATGAATCGACAAAATTTGATGCCATTTCTGATTAATTTAATTAATTGTATAAATAATCAAATTAAAGACTGAATTGAATGAAAACTTTCTTTTAAACAAAATTATTTTATTAAAACTGCGGCACAGAATGAAAAATTAGTCCACTCTAAAGAATTTTTTAAAGAATGAAATATCAGACGAATGAACGCAAGTTTTATTTAAATATACAAATCTGTAAACAATTAGAGGAAAAAACGGATCAACTTTCAAATGTTCATCTCATGATTTCATTGGCTTTAAATGTGTGACTCATATATCAGATCACAAATAAAATTTCATTAAATAAATAATTAAATAAATGATAGTAAAAGTAAATTATTTAATGCAAATCAACTGAATATAAGTAAAGGTTTTAACAAAAAGTTTTATTGTTATTTGAAATATATATACAGTAGTGGAAAGAATTATGTAAGGTCGCTTAAACCTCTGTAATTTTTGAATACTCAATGGATTTTAAAGCGGTTTTCATTAATATAATCTAGAATAATTAAAATTTATAAAAATATAATTACAATAGATTTGAATAAAGATGAAATGATTTTTAACTTAAAAGTTCTAAAAATTTGAAAAAATCAAAAAATTTGGCCAAATATGTTGGTATATTGTAGTTTTGTTTGTGGTTTAATCAAATAGTGTCTAGCAACAATGTTGCTTAGTTGAACTCACTTTATTGAAAAATTACAAAATATTTCAGATATTAACTTTTTAATATTTCTATAACAATAGTCTTTTATTCTTTTTGATCTTAAATGTATGACTCAAACAAGCCTAGCTCTTTTATTTATTAGCCGATTATAACAATTTTGGTGTCATTTTAAACAGTAATTTTTTCTGTATTGAAATAATATAAAACTTTTAGCAATCCTATGAAATTAAGTTATTAATTCATTAAAATGCCTGATTGTTTTTATTTCAATAAAATATATATTTTATCAAAATACAAAACTTTTTTAATTAATTTTTCTTAATATGTAATTATTCTAGATAAATTGAGTGAAAACCGTTTTAAAATCGATTGATCCATTCAAAAACTATGGAAGTTTAAGTGACTTTACATAATTTTTTACTCGACTTTATGTTTTAGAATAAAATGAATAACAAATCCCTAAACTTAAGTCCACAAAGGGTTTATTATAGTAAATACTTTGCAAAACAATAAACTCTTGAAAACAACCTTCAATTTGTGTTAAATTTAAGTGAAACTATTCATTAATGAAAAAGTTTTGCAGAAAATATGATTAAAACTTTCGTACTAATTGTTAGACTAATTTCACTAAAACTTAATTCTTTCTTCAAGTCTTTTATAAATTATAAGTTAGATTCGGAACTTTTAGGAAATTAAAGTGCCCGCTTGAAAGTGTGAATAATAATTGATAATCATTGGTCAGGATCTTTTTATAATAGGGTTTGATCATGATACAATGTATACTCAAGGTGAAACATTTGAATTGGCTAATTATTAAAGGGTTTATTTTTCAATGAACTTGGTTATTTTGTTTATGAATGAGAAAAATAGCCTAACAAAAGCCTGAAAAAGCCTGAAATAAGCCTGATATTCCGAATGGAAGTTATAACTTAAATATATTTTAAAACTCTTGTTAACTTATCAGAACTAATAATAATCCAGCATAAATTAAAATGAAAAATACTTTATTCAAAAATTTTAAAATAATGAGAAAAACATATATTTAGTATTTAATAATTATTCAAATAATCTTGGTTATAATAATCATATTGTTATTTTCCATAAAAGAGTGAATAAGAAATTGTTACTAAAAAAAGTTTTACCGATAAAATGATTAATACTTTTAGACAAATATTTAAAAATATTGATTTCACAAAAACTATATTAATATATAAAGTTATAAAATAATGTAAGAATTTTTTACGATTTTGCACAACTCAGTTGACCATGTGCTCACAACTAACAAAAAATTATCTTGAATATATAAAGTGCTTTTTAAAACAAAACCAGTGATTCATTCAATTTAACATAAAATTAATGCGTAAACAAATCCTTTCATATTCTAATAAAAATCAAATAATTAATTATTAAATGTAAACCTATTCAATACTTCCATATTTTTGTCGCTTTTGACAATATATGAGTGCCGACCTGAACAACTCTATTATACCCTTGCACAATCAATTTGGGTTTAGGAATATAAACAACTTCTCTCTGAGAGCTATTAATCTCAGAATTCCTTGCTGAGTATTGGCTGGTTTGTGACTCTTGGATCTTATTTCCATAGATTTCCAGTTTATACAACTCATCGATAATATTAAAGACGTCTTCAGCCGAAACACTACATTTAGAGGTGTTAGCCATAGCCTTATCGAGGATTTCTTTTTCCATTTGATAACTCTTAAGCATATTGTGTAGGCCTTCAATAATTTCCTTATTATTCGCTCCTTTGGTTCCCAATATCTTCTGATTTTCGATCAAATACTCAAGGTAAGTCTAAGAGGATAAAATATTGGATTAGGGTTAAATATAATCAAGGAAAGTTAAGAAAGAAACTTGAATAATATTTAAATGTTATTAAAGATATGGGTTTTATAAATTTTTAATCAATAAATTATACTAAGATAACTTATAATCATATCATGTAAATTCAAACTTGGGTAAATCATATGTAAATATATTGAAACGAATACCTCAAACGAGTCGTTATACGCAACGATAGCATTGTTTTTGAGAAAGTGTGCAAACTTAGCAGTTGCCTTGGTAATAAACTCCATCTCATTCTTAATCTGTTGACTCCTTTCTTCCATCTCTTTAATCATTATTTGAGCCCTATCTTTAATATACTCCTTATCATTGATCTGACTCTTCACCAACGGATCCTCATAACTCCTTTCCACAAACTTTGACTTATAGTAAAGCTTTAAATGAATGGTATTACTACAGCCACAGACACTACATATATTGCCATTCATTGCAGAACAACATGACCCCAAAGGACAGGGTATGACATCTAAGTTGATTATATCACAATAACATGGATCGTGGCATTTTTGCACAAATTCAAGCTTTGTGATACCATATATCTCATATGTATTACAACACTTTGAAGAGGCACAGACTGTTTTAGGGTCTTTCAGTTCAGTGATCTGCAGGTCAATATATGGCATATAGAGCTTTACTTTGAGGTTTGCGATATTACTCGACTCGGTCTTAATTTCATCCTTTTTGCGTTTCAAAACTTCTAAGTTGTCCTCAACATTCTGTGCGATGTCTGCCAATGGCTGCGAGAGTTTTAAGATCTGACGTCGGGCTTCATTCACAGTAATAGTGTCCTGAGTCTTGTGAGGCATTAGTCCGGGTTTGCCATCAGTGGTGCCAATAATATATTCCATAAGTCGTTCGCACTCTTTGACAGAAGTTTTCCAACTTTTTGAAAAGTTTTCGATTTCATCTGCAGCAAAACTTATACCTAGATAAAACATATTCTATCAATAAATTAATACAAGACAGGTTATTTTATTCTTCAAAGTCATAGTGAAACTTTTAAGTTAATATTTATAACAATTTTAAAACACATAAAATAATTATTCAATGAATTACAAACCATTCTTTATGGCCACTAAAAAACGGAACGACTCGTTGTCCAAACAATAAACGGTATCCTTTTTGAAGGGTATGTCAACAAAAGGTGGTGAACTCTTAACGTTTCCAAGAAGTTTTCGCAGAGCTGGTGCTGTATCACCAGGGCGATAGAATGTGTTGCGGGCATTGGTAAACAAGAATACAATATTGTTGCTTGCTGACTTCTCCAAATGAGTAAACAGTTGTTTAATACAGAATTCAAAAGTGGCGGTTATTCGGGAATTGTTTGGCTTAAGAAGAAAACAGATGCAGTGCAACTCCGGGTACTGCCCGAGAAATGCCAAGATATTGTCAAAATTAAGCCTGTCCTGGTCAATTCCACGTGTGTCACCCACACCAGGCGTGTCAATCAAACGAACTTGATAGTCTTCAAAGGGAAAACGATAACACTTACAGCTTTGAGTGGCTGATTGACCTGCCACATCGCACTCGTTCTCATCAATTCCCAGTTTTACCACTTTTTCCTCAAAGTCCTCATTGATAATAGTGAATGAAGAGGGAATGAGCGAGATAATCTCTCCATTTTGTGCCTGTTCTATAGTCTCGTATGTATAATAGTTAGCGAAAGCGTTGATGAAAGTTGACTTTCCAACTCCAGTCTCACCCATCAATAAAATGCTTATTTCTTTCTATTATTAAAAAAAATATTAACAAATTAATACACTCAAAGACCGATCTTATGAAATTACCTTTCTTATTAACTAAATCTAAAATCCAAAACCCATTCCCATAGATACTAATGTTAATTAAAGGCCGATCTTATGAAAACCGATGTTATGAAATGACATTTGCTATGAAGTGTAAAGTCTTACCAAAACTACTAAAATCAATACATTTTAATGACCGATCGTATGATATAATGAAATAATAGCATCCATTTATTGAATAGAACTTTAATATTTTTTGTATCAAAATTACCAAAACATTAATTAGAGAAAAAATAGCGTTAATAGAAATCAATGAATAAAATGAAAAATTCTTCAAATTTTACCAAAATTATTGTAAGTTTAATTCAAATTAAAATTATTAATTATCATTTTATATAATTAGAAAAATAGAAATTAATTAATATTTTTACTTAAATTGAATTTTTTTGTTTTTAAGGCTATTTTTATATATAATATTAAAATGACCTATCTTATGAGCTGACCGATGTTATGAACTAATTTTAATTTCCCGATTACTTCATATAATCGGTCTTTGAGTGTATTAACTTAAGAAATTGAATCATGATTAAAAATTAGAATTAAAGTTATATAATAACTTCAAATGAGAATAAATCACAATTATTTCACATTTTAAGTGCTTACTCTCAAATTCTATTACCCTGCTAGTTTAAAAATAAGCATTTAATAATAATTTGAATATAGATTATTTCACTTTACTTTGTATCATGTTCAAAACTCTATTTATAACTAAAATAATATCAATGGCTATCAATAATTTATTTAAGAATGAACAGAAATTAATTTAGTAAAGTTTAATAGGTCATAATTAGCAAATTATCAGTACATCTAAAGAATACTATAATTTTATTACTTTGGGTGATCCGCTGGTATCGGTTGTGCTGGTATCAGTTGTGCTGGTATCAGTTGTTGTGGTATCGGTTGTTGTGGTATCCGTTGTATTTGCGGTTTCCGTGAATTCTTCATCAGACGAGTTGGCATAATTTGATGCCTCCATTTCTGATTAATTTAAATAATTGTATTTATAAACAAATAATAAAAGTCTTAATTGAATTAAAACTTTATTTTGCAAAAAATTATTTTAATTTTCAAATATAAAATTTAACACAAACGTAAAATTAATGCACAGAATGAAATCTAAAAACTTATGGAAAGGCTGAAATATCTAACTAATGAATACAAGTCTTAAATACAAATCAGTAAACTTAGCCTGCCTAAATACGCATGTGATATTTATAGTGAACTTATGTCATCGATAGACAATATATGGTAGACTAAAGTACTTACAAATAAAACCAATACTCAAATTGAGTCTCAACTTAAATTTGATCGACCACTGAGTCTGAGTTTCAACTTTAGAGTTTTGAGTCTGAATTTAATTTGTAAATAAGCCTTAAAGCGAGTGTCCGACCCCTGGAGGTTACGCTTCACCGCTTCACCGCTTTACATACGCATTACATGCAATCCCGAGAAGTCAAATGCATTACAACTTATAGCTAATGAGTGTAACCTGAAAGGGTCAGACAAACAAAGATCTGTTCTTTTCTGGCATTTTATTTTATGATAATAAGATAGAGACAAAGGCTTTAAACTAACGCTCTTCAACTCCGATATCTATGTATCATGGTAGAGGTAGTTTCATGGGCAAAACTAATTATTAATAACACAAAATATAGACGTCAAAGTTCACATTTACAATAGACAGTAGTGTTAAAATATGATTAATTAAAAATTTTTTGCATTAATAATAAGTTTTGCCTATGAAACTACCTATACTGTGATACATGGATTTCTGAGTTGAAGAGCGTTAGTTTAAACCTAAGTTTTGGTCAGAGCTCATACTTAAGTTTATTTGATGAATACCATTTAGTGATAAAAATGGATTAACTTTCAATTGTTTATCTTATTTCGTTTTATATAATTTTCAGAAATAAATGCCGAAATTTTAAAGAAAATGTGTAATCAACTTATAATTTTAAGTTAATAATCGTTTAAACTTTATATTTTATAAAAATTAATTATATTTTATAGCGATTTTTACCCAAAAACCCATTTTTAAGGGAAGAATAAACGAAATATTGCTCTATTAGTAAAGTAGCATGTATAGATGAATATTATAGCACTTAATAACCTTTAAATAGCCTAAAATAGCAATAAAAAGCTGAATAATGCAAAATTCATTTGTTGAAAATACCCACCCTACCAACTCTACCTAGATTCGATACCTTTAGCCATCACTGCTAAAATAAATTAAATTAATGAAGTCATTTAAAAAATATTTTTCAAGATATTTAGATGCCACCAGAACATTTAAATGCTTTACAGAAGAAAATAAAATTAATAATAAATATTTGTTAAAGTTATCCATCAAATTTTCTTTTAATAATTTAGAAAATAAATCCAAATAAAACTGAAAATCATTTAAATAATTTTATTTATTTTGAATTTGCTCTTGCACGTATCAAATACCTATTTTATAAAAAAGGTTCAAAACTTGATCAGTTATCTGAAGCACAAACAAGTTTAGCAAAATCAGATTTCATAGATGATTTACAAAACAAGTATTCATTATTTGAAAGAATAATAGAACTAGATGACTTATATTTTGAAAATTGCGAAGATAAAGATGAGCTTGGTGAAATAAATACAATGGATGAGAATTTTTATTCTGATGAAATTATTGAGCTTTTAGTTATTGAAAATAAACTGAAATTTGACACTAAA
>JAQFZM010004136.1:0-10000 GCA_034695785.1 Galumna obvia
AATCAGTGAAGACCTTAACGTGTTTTTCATTACATTTGGGAGCGGATACCATATCTTTCTCCAAGCAATCCAAGAACGAATTAAGAGTACTAGCACAAACAAATTAAAAATTATTTTTAATACATTATTTGTTATATATTAATAAAATCCTATTAACCTTGGTTAAATAGACTTACCAACACATATAAGGTATTTTAAGCTTATCCTCTGCATTTTGAGCACCAAGTATTCTATCAACACCTCTTTGATAGCACCTTGCAACAATTGTTTTATCATTTTCGTTGGCACATGGATTGGCTTCTATCCATTCCTGAGATTTTCTAGAGTTCTCTTTACAATAACTGCGGAAAAGGTTTCTTATGGTATAAAAGAATATTCCTAACAATTGTTTGCTGAGACCCTTTAGACAAGAGGTTTTGTATTTGTCCAGCTCCTTTACCATAGTAAAAGATCCCCTAGTGATATATTAATATTAAAATCAATTAAAGTAGTTAATATATGTAGGGATAGGAATATCTAAAATGCGCGCTTAAAATAATAGCAAGCAATAGGTCAATAATTTTTCAATATAAGTTTTAATAGAATTTTGACCATGAAACAACGTTTAGCAAGGGTGAATAATTTTAATAAAACTAATTATTAAGGGGTTTATTTTTTAATGAACTAGGTAATGATATTTAAGAGAAGTTATAAAAGGATAACCAAAAGGGCTACAAATTCCTATTGCTACTTATAGTTTATAAATAGTTATTTCTTTGAAAATGTTATTTATTAAGTAAAAATTCTTTGCTTTAGCATTTATGTTGATAAAATACGTTAAAATATAATACTTGTTAGCGATCGGAGTTGCGCACTGGTTAAAGGTGTTATTCCTGGCTTAAATGCTGAGCTCTTAGGCCTGTGTTCGAACCCTGGCTGAGCCATATTTTAGCCGGCCACCTCTTACTCACCAAATGACTCACCACTAAGTGGTGTCGATGCTGAGTAGGAGAGGGTTACGAGAAAGCTCGGCTTTGTTGCCAAACCTGGGTCGGTTCTTACTCATGGACGGAAATTCAGTAGTTCGCACTTTTGTATTTCCACCACATGGGAGTGAACGGAGGAATAAGCAGCGCCTCTAAATATACGGTAGATGAAAAAACTATGTAATGTCGCTTAAACCTCTGTGATTTTTGAATGGCTCAATGGATTTTCAAGCTGTTTTCGTTAAAATAATCGAGAATAATTATAATTTATAAAATTTTAACTACAATTAATTTGAGTAAAGGCAAAAATATTTTTACTTGAAAGTTTCATAAATTTGAAAAATTCAGAAATATTGGTCAAATATGTTGGCCTATTGCAGCTTTGTTAGGGATTTAATCAAATAATTTCCAGCAACAAAGTTGCTTGGATAAACTTACTTAATTGAAAAATCACAAAATATTTCATATATTAACTATTCCAGTTTTCTATATCAATAGTCACTTTATCTTAATGATCTAAAATGTATCACTCCAACAAGCTTAGCTTTTTTGTTAGCCGATTTCAACAAACTTGGTATCATTTTAAACAGCTATTTCTTCTGTATTAAAATCATATAAAACATTTTAGTAATGCTATGAAATTAGCATATTAATTCATTAAAATTCCAGAAAATTTTTTATTTCAATTTAAAAATATTTTATCCTAGTACAAAACAATTTTTAATTAATATTTTCAAAATTCTAATTATTCTAGATAAATTTAGTGAAAACTGTTTCAAAATCGATTGATCCATTCAAAAACTATAGAAGTTTAAGTGACCTTACATAGTTTTTTCCTCGACTGTATATGCACATCCTCCTTCCTGAGTATCTTAAACTCAAAAAAGTGCACAAACGTGGCGAGGCGGCCGACGGATTCTGAAACCGTGGCTGCAAAAAATAATCAAGGAAAAAAAATAAAATAAATGTAGTGACAGCATAGTAAAATTAACGTTTTATTTTAAAGCAATTTTCGGTTATTTTAAATAAACCACCCTTATACCCCTTGATGTCTGACAAAAATACACCCTCTAATACCAATCTTCTGAGATCGGCAAGTTAGGCCATATATGCCAATACAATTCAAAAAATATCAAAAAATAAGTTATATGAAGAATATATACACACCGTTATAACAAAATAATCTTTATATTTTGTTAATTAAATGATATAATCTGATAAATAATAATATTTTAGTTTTATAAAAAATTACAAGAAATTACCAAACTTTCTATATGATTTTGTTAAAATTAATTTTAGCTAAAAATAATAAATGATGTAATTTTAAATAATATTTGATTTGTTAAAATATTTTACTCAGATATAAAAAGAAGTGTGTGAACGGTTTTTCCCAATCATTTGTTTCATGGTTTTTCATTTAATAATATCAAATTATGAAACTTATGTACAGTCTTTAAAACCTTTTATTAAGCCTCAGAAGAAATTAGGTGATTGATTGTTATTTAATTGATAAATAAAATTCAATCCTTGATTAAATTCAAGGATGGAAAATAGGAGAGGGGTTTTTCGTAATACCCCCTCTTGGAACGAAAAATCGGCAAAATACCCCCTTTTTGACGGGAGTCAGATGATCTGTCCCCTAATAAAATAAAAAAGAAAATAGTAAAAAATTAGAAAATTTTCAAAAGGTGGTAGTAATTATAAAGAAAGTTAAGAAAAACCTCAATAAATGCGTAAAATTGTCAAAATTTGAGCTTTTAAGTATAAATTTTAGTCCTAACAATTTTTATAAATTTGCCTTATTTGTCGAAAATTCTTAGAAGTACAGTCTGGTTATCTAAAAATTCAATCAAATGGTGTATGTTATCATTTAAAAATTATTTTATGTAGAATCTATATATAAAATTTCAGCTGCGAACGACAATGATCTTGCTAATTATAGTAAAATAAAATTTGTTATTTAAACCTTTATTATTTAAAGATTAAAAATTCTGTTATGAACTATGAATTGGAAAATTTACATTTTTTGAACTATAATTTTGTTTCAAAGATTTTAACATTGAATAACATTTTATTTAATAGTAAATAGCATTTTTCAAATTGATAGTTAATTAAAAATGTTAAATATTTCAATTTTATAGCTTTAATTATCAAATTTAAATTAACTATAATTAACACGATCATGGTCATTCGCAGCTGAAATTTTAGGAATGTAATCTACTTGATATAAGTTATAAATTACACCAAATTCAATCTTTATTGAATTTCTACATATTTTATAGCTTTAAAAATCAAATTTAAATAAACTATAAATAACACCGTACTTGTCATTTGCAGCTGTATTTTTATGAATATAATCTACTTGATATAAGCTTTCAAATGATACCAAACACAATCAGTTTTGAGTATTTAGATATCCAGACCGTATTACTTAGTATTTTGTATTTATTTTGACAAAATACTTTAAAATGTTAGTGAATATTTTAATATACGACAGAAAACGGTTAAAAATTGATGTTCATGGATTTTTAGGAAATTTTGGTCCTTTTCAAAATATCACTTCTTTCTTATCCCCTCTAGTCCTAGGTCTTTTGCCCTTAATGATAATATTTACTAAAAATAATCTTGACTCAAATTAGTAAAATTTTGATAGAGTGAATAATTGTAAATAAAAAAATAAAAATAATATAATTGATTTGTGTTTTAAAATAATTGACTTTAATCTTATAAAAATAAACAAATTCAATAAAACAAGAAAATTTGTTGAAATTGAGTTTCGGTAGAGGGCACTCCACAAGAAAAGACTACTCTGCCTCACAAAAATTCAGTTCAGTCATTGACCCAAACGGTCACACTTTCACTCTCTTTCATTCAATCAAATCTCAATTCAATAAAATTTTGGTTAATTTTTGATTCAATTCTTTTTTTGTGGATCAAATTACTTACAAAATTTGGGTTAAAATATTGGCGCAGTCGTAAAGGTTTGCCCATTCCTAGACTCGAGTTCAACGATCACGGCCATGTCCAAAAGCGCTGCTGATCGATTGGGATTCAAATGTAATGTGGATCGGGCAATCCCACTCAAATATGTGGACGGAGTCCCCTAAACATTGATGCCTTCGACGCCGACATTAAAATAGATGGAAAAAGTTGCGATTCCCAATTCAAGTTCTCAAACACTTTGCACACATGTTGGTTTGCATGGATTTTGCCAGAGCCGAGGTTCTCGTCGTAGACTTTGGTAAACTAGGGATTGCCAGCAATTTTTAAATTCAACAAATCGATGAGAATCCGACCATCAATTCTGTACATGAAAAGGAAACACAACGTAGCAAAACACATGCATTTGGTCAACATTCATTTGGCCAACAAATAGAAAATACCCGCACATGTGAGACTTCGACCAAAGTTTTCGTTTCAAATTCAAATCAATTGCTTTTCAAACCCAAGAAATCGTATAGCAAACGACACGTCATGCAAAGAACTCCTGATTTCAACGGATTCTCGACACGAATTGGTCCGTCCAGTTAGGATTCCATTCCACAATCGGTGACATTCGAAAAGACCGGATATCATTTGGACACCAAATCAATCGATGAGCTAAGCACATGCAAGAAAAGTCAAAAATGCAAAGAATCAAAACTCACAGTTCAAGGTTTGTTGCCATATTCCAAACCAAACAATCGTTAAAAGGACGAGAACAAAATGGACAATCAATAGCATGTCTCCGGTCAAACTTTTGAACACTTGAAAAGAGGAAAATTCAAATTTGATTTTGAAAACAAAAACACTTCAAACTAAACAAATGACTCACATTTGAGTTGTTGGATGACACTTCTCTTGCGCGATTCAGATCCACAACCTTTGTCTCAAACATCAACACAAAGTTTGGAAAATTCCAGTAAAAATGAGTCAACAAACATCAATAAAATTTCATTCAATCAAAGGTCAGCACCGGATTCGAACTTTGTTGAATCATTGCAAGCGAATTGCCGCAGACCGGTGCTCCGAAACAACAGCCACCGAAAACGCAATGTTCCGACAATTGGACCGCAAACTTTGCGACCAACTGCCCCGAGGGGGTGGGGCTCGATAGAGGGCACTCCACAAGAAAAGATAACTCTTTGTCTCACAAAAATTCAAATTTTCAGTTCATGCTTTGACCCAAACGGTCACACTTTCACATTCTTTCTTTCAAACAAATCTCAAATAAATTAAAAATTTGGCTAATTTTTGATTCAATTGTTCTTTTTTTGATTGAATTCAAATAAATTTAGTTTTCAATTCATAGATTCTCAAATTCATTAACACTCATTTGGGTATCAAAATTAATCAATATCCAAAATTTTTAATGAGAGAACTTATTTAACTAATTTATTAAAATAAAAAATGGTGTAATTTTATTTTTATATTGTGAAATAAAACACAATTAATGATTATCTTAATTAATGAAAGCTCAAACTAATTATTGGAAAATATGTAAATATATTTTAATATCTTAAATAGTTTATGGCTCAAAATAGTGAAGGTGCCCTATAAGTCAATTTTTATTCTGTAAATTTTAAGTTCATATAATAAAATAAATACAAATTTGTAAAATTAAGTTAATTTTTATAATTTACTTAAGATTTAAATTTTCTATTTTTACAATTAAAGTTTAAGTTTTATAAGGTTATTTTAATATTAATTTTAAGAATAAATTTTTTTTGGTCTCAAATTTAAAACCATATAACAATTGTTACCTAAAGTGTTTTGATACATAATTGTCATTAAATTTATGGATGAAATAAAATTATCATATTATTAGTATACAATATTTTACTAGAATATCAAAATTTATGAGTTTATTTAAGTTTTGTTATCTAATCATATTTAAATGGAAATATTAAATTTTAACATATTTTTTTGAATTTAAAAATGAAATCCATGCAAAAATATAAGAGATTAAAGGAAAATAAGCCATTTACCATTGTGATTGGGCGAGGAGTTTTATTATATTTTTCACTAGGTATTTATTGCCCCCAACTAACTTTATTTTATTTTGGAAACTGATGCAGCAGAATTTGTATAAAGTTAGATTAAGTGAAATTCTTAACCATTAGATCAATGGGAGAAAATGGAACTTTGGACTCTAATTTAGACCCCGCCCACCAAATATAAAAATTTGAAATTATCGGCATAGAATCAACTCAATAAAAGGCAGTTTATAGAAAAATGGCGTTTAGGTTCTCGCATTGGATCTTAGGAATTGAATTTTTTTTATATTTTATAAGTAAATTCATCCCATTAGAATTCCATTTTCTAAAATAATGCGAGAACCTTAAAGACACTTCTAGATAAACTACATTTTATTGAGCTAAATCTATGATTTATATATTATTTTTAGTTTTAAATTTTTTGCTTAATAACTATACTTTTAATATACATTTTTTTAAATAATAGGTAGGAATAATCCCTAAAATTTAGTCACTAAAATATAGTTGTTTTAACTGAGTTATTGATGGAATTTTTTTCACAAATTTTATCACTTAATCATTCATTATTCCAGTTTACAAAATTTATAAAAATTTCAAAATCACCATGCTATTTTATGAAATTTCGTCTTATTTGTAAAATAAATCAAAAATCAGTAAAAAGTCACAAATTATCTTCTAAAGACTAAAATGACTAAAACTAAATTTTGAATTATAAAATATCAACATATTTTAGTTAAAGATATTTTATTTGTAAATTTATTAAACCATGAATAAAATATTACTAGTAAAAAATTATTAAATATAAAGTTAAAAGTTATATTTTTAATTTATTTTCCTATAACTTGAAGTGCTTAAATAAGATTTATATCTTGATCAATTATTCATTAAAAATTAAAAAAAAAGTCATAAAAATAATTAAAAATTTGAACAATTATACAATTTATTTCTCATAAATTAACAATAGGATCATTCTTTAATTGACAAATAAGGAATTAAAATGAAAGTTATTTTGAACAATAAATTGGAAAAAATATTTTGCAATATTTTGTTTAAATTTCCTCCAATTAGATTAAATAAAGACTGATCAAATTTATACAAAAAGCTTAACTAATTTTAGCTTTCTAACATAATTTGCCTTAAATTTGGAATGATTTCAAGCTAGAATTCAAGTTAAAATGAAAACTTATTGTTTTCTTTTGTATAAAAACTTTTATATTTGTTAAAAGTTATTGAATCAATAAATAGAAATGTTTTTTATTTTGAATTGTTTTAAAAATTGTAACTTAATCTGAAAACATTTTTAAATTTAATCTGTTTTGGCAAGTTTCAATGTGGGACTTAGCCGGAAAAATTATTTTTGGTTGATCAAATAAACTGATCAAATTTTAACAATTCATTATGTAAGATGAATTTAAAAATAAAAAAAATTTGTTGAAAATATTTATATTATTAAGATAAACCCTTTAAATAAACTTTAAACCAGGGCATAATTTTCAAAGTTTTGTGTTTGGAAAATAGAGATAAGGTTCGGGAAGTGGTTATTCTTTAATAATCATCTAAGGGTTCGGGAAGACTAAGGTAGAGGAAATTTGAAAATTTGGTGCTCTATTACAAAGTATATTATTTAAAATCCAGTATTAATATATTAGAAGAAGTTTTCAATTACCATTAGTAACGACATTTTTTGGGCTTTAATTTTAGCGAAAGTAAAGTTGAGTTATGTTTCGTTTTAAATTAATTATTTATTAATCGATTAAATATGTTTGATTCTTTTCTTGTGTCGAGGTTATTATGAGTGAGCCATGAGAGTTTATGTTAATTATTGCGATTAATATATTTTTCCACTATTTTCTGATCGAAGGAAAACTTTCCTCGACTATCGTTCATTTCATGTAAAAACAATTTTAAAACCTTTAATGGAATTGTTTTTCTGTATTAAAACTGTAATACTTGCTGAAAAATATCTATATTATATCAGGATTTTTAATATATAATCATTGGAAATACAGTTATTGGATTTTTTGATTAAAATGAAATTTATCTTGAACAGATAATTCGAAAAGAATATTTTTCAATATTCTGTTTTGATTTGCTCAAATTAATTTAAATAGAGACTTATCAGGCTTAAACATAAAAGATAAAATAATTTTAGCTTTCAATCATAATTTGCCCTAATTTAAGCAAGATCATTTTGCTTTCAATAGATAATCACATAATCAATAATAATATAACTGGGTTAGATTCCTTATGTAAAATCAATAATTTATTCTAGAGTACAGATGGGCAAAAGTAACTCAAGTGAGGACATTTGTGACGTATTCCTTCGCAAATATCATCACTTGAATTTGCCCATCTTATTTCTAGAGACAGTCAATAGAGCGGGTGCTTTCTGAATCACCAAAATTTTTTAACATAAACATCATTACTAAGAAACTCAAAAATATAATGAAGATTAAAGCTTATATTTCGAAAAGGAATGTGATAATACTTAAACATTGAAAAATATTTTTGAGTCATACATAAATATATGTTGAGATATTAATCAGGGTTCTCTTCATTTATTGACAATTACTAATAAATATCTATTCTTCTAAATTGATTTCTATTCGTTATTATTATCCTGCACATTTTCAAAAGCTTTCATTACAATCTTCATTATATTTTTTAGGTTCATAATCATTACATAAACTTTTATTTGGTGCTTTCCTGAAAGCAGAGCTTCAAAAGTGTTCATAATTAATAAATTTATTAAAAAATAATAAGTATTTTATTAATTATTCAGTATAAAATATTAAATAATTACTTAATATTAATAAATTGTAATAAAGACTGTAAATAAATGCTCTAAAATTCTAATTATAGGGGACAACAGCCCATAACACAGAATAAACTGATATCAGATAGCGAACAGTAAATTTATTAGTTGGCCTCGATTGAACATGTTTGATTCTTTTTATGGGCCCAGGTTATTATGAGTGATCTTGAGAGTTTATTTTAATTATTGTGATTTATATTTTTTCTCTTTAACTGATCCGTGGAAAATTTTCCTCTACTTTCGTTCATTTCATGTAAAAACAATTTTAAAACTTTTAATGAAATTGTTTTTCTTTATTAAAACTGTAATATTGGCTGAAAAGTTATGTATATTTTATTAAGATTTTTAATATCTAATTAAGGCTAAGTAAAAGAACAGGAATTTTTTTAAAGTTTGATGAATTTGTAATAAATAAAATTGATAAACTTTATTGTTAAATATTTTATCATGGATAATTCTGGACTTTGATTAAAGTAAAAAATATTCTATTATGTAAAATAATTTTTTGATTTATTTTTAAAATTATAAAATTAACTAGAATATTATTCAAAATAATTTTGCAAGTTTTATATTTTTAAGTTTAGGCATTTTTTTGATCAAATAAACTTTTAACAATTAAAATTATTTAAAAATCAATTGATTACTTAAGTTTATAATAATACTTATTTATAAAATAACTTTCCTTTAATAAGAATATCAAGATAAATTTTAAAATAATATATATATTGTGTAATTTAAAGTGAAATTCACTGAAAAATCAAATTATTAGTGATACAACTTTATTTTATCTCGTGAACAATCATGTTTTAATCAGTAAATATATAATTTTAATTGACCAGTGACTAGTGTTGAATTGAACTTTCGCCCAATATCCGTGTATAATTGACCTAGATAGTGCAAGAATTTAATTATAGCTTTCCACAAACTTTACATTTGTGGCCGAAAATACAAGTTTTTCAAATAAAATCGGATTTTGGAACATAAATATATAGCCTTTTATTTTTAAACTTGGAAGTTTTTTTGGCTTTTTAATATTTTTACTAGTTATAAATTTATATAAATTAGTTTGCTAAATAAAAATTATTTCTGAAACAATTAAGCTGTTCATCAATGGGTAAAAAAAATTTAAGACAATATCGGAAGCATTGGCATTAAATGCAATTCAAGAGAACTACTTTGGTAACTATTTTACGGTAACAATTGTTACCAAGGACAAATTTAAGCTTGATCCTCAATTGGCATTA